>JAHDVE020007605.1:0-30152 GCA_022606495.2 Halesus radiatus
GGTCGAAATCAAAGAACTCGAATACCAGACTCAGATTCTTCTCTTTGGATCGATAGACAACTTCCAATAATCTAAAATGCAAAAAATAAAAAATAATTTATAGTTATTTATATACATCTGGTTTAGTATATATTTTTTATTTATTAAGAATTTTCAGAGTTTCTTTTTTTTCTTGAGAAATTATGATATATATATTAATATGTATTTTTTTTTAAATAATATTAAATAGTGCTGTTCGATTTTTATTTTTTACGAGACAATGTTAGGATGGTCTTTGAGATTCTTTAATAGCGATATCTATCTGAGAGCAGTCGAAGGCACTCCCTCGTCGGAGTTCTCGAATTTGATTTTCTTGATGGCGACCCACCTGTCGTTATTATCCTGTGCTTTGTACACTTTCCCGAAAGCCCCCTCTCCGATCACCGAGAAGTTCCGATAGTTTTAATTTACTACAATCATCTGTCCAGAATGGTAATTTACTAACTTTTTTTTATTTTGTTATTGGTTTCTATTTTTTTTATTTATTTCTTAGCTATCTAATCGATTATATATTTTTTTATATGTATTTTTTGAAAAAATATATTATATTATCAATATTTTTAAAAAATATATATAATAAAAAATAGAAAGTCTATAGAATTCTCTGATTATTTAAAAATATAATCTGAAATTTAAAAAAAAAAAATACATAAATAATATAATGTTATATTATGTCAAGATTAACGAAAAAAAAAAAATACATTTTTTGTTTTTTAAAAATATTGAATACTTGATTCGTCAAGATATATTAGATAAATGAATCAATTGGAAGACCGTTTACTTTCAGATTTCTCTCCAATTTCTCCCTCATCATGCAACCTATCTTTGCAGACTTTTCTTTTAATCACCTTATTGCTGTTCACAATCGTTAGTGGCCTGATCGAAGTGCTGCTGCTACTCCCGATCAACTCTTGCAGACTGTTTGCTTCTTCCATCTCCACTTTATTATCGGCAGGTTATATTGTTTGGTTCGGACTTTGGTGGATTACGCTCTAGGTAGACCGAGAAACCATCTTATCGAGCTCATCCTTGAGTCCTTGAAAGTGACTTTCCTGATGGGTTTGCCTGTCTTGGAGCCTGGCGATAGATAGTTTGTTCTCCCTGCATATTTCATTGAGCTTGGTAACTGCCGAATCTACGAGCAGAGACATTTTGGTCTATTTTTGTGCCTCTAATTCTTTTGCGGTGAGAGTGTTGAGCAGCTTAATACTTTCAGACATAGTGGTTTAGAGGTCGAGGATTCTCGCCTGGATGTGGCTAAAGTTTTAGTTAAAGCATACTGTTACCTCGCTGACTTTCTCCCTGTTTTGCTCTATTTCCGATTTCAAAACTGCCAACTCCCGACTCTGCCCAGCCAATTAATTTTGCCGAAATCCCTCGATCGTCTGTGTGACCTTGTTTTTAACCTAATCATTGGAGGACCTAAGTTTCTCGCTAATGAGATCTAATGCTGTCTCATTCTTCATTCTCTCGCTATCCAGAATATATTTGAATTTCTCCATATTTAGATCCTCATTCAGATGACGAGTGATGTTGTTGATTTCTGTCTCGAGTATGTTTATCTTTGAGAGACATTGTTGCTTGAAATCATCAAATTTCAGGGCTTCTTGACTAGATTTGATGATTTCGGCATCATAAAGTTTTCGCTCTTTTGCGAAGCTTCTGTTCGACTCTTCGAAAAGCTATTTAAAAGTTATGTTATTGTCCTCAGCTGCTTGTTTGATCTCGCTTCTGTTAATGCTCCGGACCTACTTTATTTTCGAGGAAAACGAAGCTACGATCCCGTCAATTGTTTTTCTGAAATCCTACCTGTTCTCTTCCATTCGATTCTCGAGTTCTCCCAGGTTTTATTTGATCTCGTCGATTGTTCTTTGCAATTTTTAGGAGTGGATGGAACTGCTGTTCTCCTTATTAAATAGAGCCAATTCCTATCTTATCAGTTGTTTGATATCCCGCTTTTTGGGGTTTTAGCAAGTTGGATTGTTATTGTTGTTATTATTGGTATTGTGAGTCTCGATTGTCCCGATTCGTTCCCTCACCACTACCTCTTATCTTGAAGGATTTCGAAGGAGCGCACGAGTGTTTGAATCGTATACTACATGTCTGTTGGACGAGCTTTGCTCCTTCCCCAACTGGGACTTCATAAATTTTTAAAAGTGGTTGTCATCTCTAATGTTTGCTTCGCTCTTTTTGGAGTGGGGCTTGCTGCCACTTGGCTTGCTGGGGAATTTGTCCTCCTTGCTGTTGGATGCTATTGTCTGATTGGAGATAAGCTGTGATGGAGATTGGTTTTTTAGGGACTTCTTCATCAAAAATAGATGTGATGATGTAATATGTTTCTGTAATAGTTTTTTTGTTTAATTTTTTTTTTAATTTTTTTTTTTTAATAATGACAGATTTTTAAACTTTAAAAAAACATGTTAAAACTTATTATTTTTTAAATATTAAATTAATATTTTTTTTTAGAGATTGCATTAAGTTTTTTTGCTCCAACTTGTAAAAAAAAAAAAAAAAAAGATATCTCTATATGTATATCTCTACATTTTGTTGTTGTCTTTCTGATTTGCAGAGTATTTTTCCTGGCAGTTGAGTCCAAATCTCCTGTTTAGCTGCATCTATTTTAATTATTTATTCCCCAACAGATCATTAATTTTAAAAATATATATTTATTTTAAAAAAATGAATGAATGAAAGAAAGAATTGAGTAAAAAAATAAATAAATATTTAACAAAATAGTTATGAATAAATTAAAAATTCTTTATGTCTGAATTTTTGTAAGAGGGGATCTTTAAATATCTATATATACTATATATATATCTTAGTTAATGCTGCTATTAAAATGCATATCATTTTTTCTTAGGAGCATCTTTCTTCTGAGCAGCAGTGCCCTTCACAGCTGGCTTTCTTCTCAACAACGATCCCAATCTCTTCCTGAGGACCATCACTTTGAATCTCTCGAAATCATTCAAGGAGGCTCTCTTGGCTCTGATACTGTACAGCTTGCCGAGGGAACTCTTGTTGAACTTGTCCTGAATGCTTTACTTGGCAATTATCTTTCTCACAGCACCGGTCCTGGCTCCTCTGCCGACGGGGGCTGTGAGCTTGGTGAGCTGCAGTCTTCTGATGGGGATGACTTGTCTGGGGATGTTCTCACCATCGACGAGCACTCTGTTCTCATTGACGATATCGACAATGACTGCGAGCTGGCCTTCTTGGGATCCGTAGTTGATCCTGGCGACTCTTCCGACCTCAATGAATTTAGTGAATGGCTATAGATATTAATATAAATTTTAGGAATGCGATAAGATTATGTTTTTGTGTTTTTTGTTTTTTGTTTTACCATTATTGATATGCTGACTGGATTATTTTTTGTTGTTGTTTTAAAAAATGTTGTAGTTATTATTCGATTATAGGTATTAAAAAAATATTTTTATTTTAATTAATTATATTCATTAATAAAAAAAATGATTTATTGTCAAATAAATAATAAATTCAGATTTTTTATTATTATTAATTAATCATCGATTGTTGGATATTGACTTCATTATTATTGATCAATTTTTGTATATATATGTATATTTTCATTATAATGATTGTTGAAAATGCATACTCAATATTTTATTAAAAAATAAAAAATCAGATCTTGTTTTTTTTAAATAAGTTTTTTTTAAATGAATAAATGCAAAAATCCCAATATGTCATTATTTTATTGTTTTTTTGTATTTATTGTTTATTTTTTTCTCTCTCTCTCTTCAAGATTTGTAGGTGGTAGGTCTGTTCGCTTTGAAGATAGTTCTGTATCTCTTCTGGCTTGGTCGTGTGATGTTCTTCACCACTGGGAATCTGACTTTGTTGCTTCTGTAGAGCAGGGACTTGGGTCTGCGGATGTCCGATCTCTTGGTTAATAAACTGGTCCTCACCACGTGAATGGTGTCGTGGTTGGCTCTGTGGTTCCCGCTCATCTCCATGTACAGCTGGCTGATGGCTCCGTTGACGGACACGTCTCTGAACTCTTTGTACATGTTGTGCTGACCAGTTCTGGACTGATACTTCAAGACAACACCGTAAGTTTTCACTGATCCAGTTCTTTTTTCGTGAATCTATTATTTATTTAAACAAATATTAATATTATATTTTTTTGAGTTTGACAGACAATGTTGATTATATTTTTTGTTGGGATACCTCGTGGACTGAAAGGATTTGACCTTGAGCACTCTTGAGCTTTTGCTGTCTTCTCATGTGGTACCAGAATTTGGATTTAGCTATAACAGTGTTTTTGGCGAAAACTCTCAATGCCAACACTTTGGGATTAGGATCCTCTTTGCTTACGTTTCTCCGACCGAAGACGATGTATTGTCGAATCTAGAAGCAAAGGAAATCATTTAGAGTTAGTAAGAATAAATATTTTGGTTTACCTTCATTTGGAGACTAGAGTCAGTAGGGTCCTGGGCAGATTTCTTTGTGATTTTTACCATTGAATACGAAAGTAGAAAAAAGTCAAAAAAATATTTATTATATTAATTATTATTTTTAACTATTATTTGTTATTGGTTATTAAAATATGTTAATATATATTTTTTTTTAAAATAGTAATGGCTTAACTTAAATAGCCTAAAAAAAATAATGATTACCAAACGCATTAAAAAAACATTAAAAAATAGATTAAGGACATATATATATATATAAAAACTGGGCGTATAAAGTACTATGAAAAAACAAAATAGATTTCTAACATACTTGATAAACGAACCATCCATTTTTGTATAAAGTATCATGTAGAAAAAATAATTATAATATAAATAATATATATATTAGCTGCTTCTTACTATTTATTTATATCTTTCTCTCCAATAACAAATTTACCCTTTTTAATTGCGTACAAACTGTTTCTTCTCCAATCATGATCAACGATATCAAATCAAGGGTGCTCCAGCAACGGAACAAAATCAACTCCAACCGAGTTATCGTGCACCGCGCAGAAGTCAGGCACTTCTGGAACGAAATGTCCCTCCTCCAAAAATAGCGACTCCTCTGCATCCGCGACCAGAACATCCTCAACTATGTCTGGCTCGAGGTCAAGAAGTTCCCCACCAACAAGAAATACAAAGATATCTATCCTGCATACACCGTAAAACGAGTGTTCGCTCCCGATAATAACAATGGAGGACACCTCTCCAATAATATCAACGGAAATATACCGAATGTCATGAACCTCGCAAATAGCTATGATTGTGTTCTATTTCGTCAGGAGGCGAAAGAGAAGGAGATGAGAGAAGTGGTGAGTTCGTTCCTTTTGGTTGAGAAGATCTGGGGAGGTCCGATATTCCAACACGAAAGGATACACGAGGTAGCTGACAACTCCATCCTGGATCTAGGGTCAGTCCTGAAGGTAAAAGCTAGCTACATTGAGAGAATCCTCACATTCCTTGAAGCTTACGACAAAGAGTATTTCTAAGGCGAGAAGATCTTACTTCGCGAATAGCATTACAGTCAGTACGCGAGCGAATGGTATCTTCGAAAGCTGCATATGGACCAGAATGACAGCAGCAAATACATTCTGGACGTGTTCTTGTGCGTCTTGACACTTCTGTAGAACCAGATCATATGTGCCTATGCGGAGCATGTGGGCCGTGACCCTCTACACCAAAGGATCTATACCGAACCCATCCGAATAATCGATAAGCCAAAGTGCAAGGAATCGACCACCAACACAAATGGTCGATTACAAGAGATTGACTGGAATTCCCTGAAGATGACTTTATCGCAGATAAAATACCGAATGGAGGAGTAAGAAAACTGTTTTGTTTGCTACCGGCCAGACTTCGACGACGAGAACGACGTGGACACTGATGGGGAGGATTCGGAGTTTGTGGATCCAGAAGACCAGTACATTTCATTTGCTTTCAAGTATAGGAATTCGCCCTACTTTGCTTACGGAATTAACTGAGCTTTCAAAAGAACATATGAGTGATTTTTACAAATATTTTTCCTAACAATTATACTATAAATAGAGAATAAAAAAAAAAAGAGGATGAAAGCAAATACATTTATGTTTTGTGTTAATATTATTGTTATTGTTATTATCACTTCTGATTTTTTTGAAGATATTTGGATGTGTTTTTGTTTCAAAAATATTGATACACTCTGATGTGTTACTGTTTATTTCTATAAGAATACAGTTTGATGAATTGGATTTTTGTTTAAACTGTTACATTCAAATACGAAATAAATGTCAATAATTATAGTCTTGTTTTTAAATTTATATTCTCTACGAAATAAAATGTTAAGTTTAAAACATTACATATTAGATAGATATTTAAAAAAAAAAACTGTTTTTTTATTGAGCTGAGTATTTTCTATATATTAAATTAATCATAAGTTGTGTCTCACTCTCCTTTTTTTTTTGTTACGATTGTCAAAAACATTATTAATGATCTATCTCTACTAAACTACCTGTATTTTTTTTTAATAATATTTACTTAATATTTTATTTATTTTTCCCTTTATATCTGATCGAACTTTCCAGATTTATTGTTTAAATAATAATAATAATAATAATAAGTATTCCAGCTATATTTACAAAAAAAAACTAATAATTACTAAAAAAACTATATCAAAATGCAAGAAAAGGCGGTCTTATATTATAGAATAAATTATATATTGTTATTTTTATAATACATTATAGTTAATTTCAAATTTATTCTAGAATAATCTTTTTAATTTAAAAAAAAAAAACAATATTTTTTTGTTTCTTATTTTCAGAATAATTTGAGAATATTAAATAAAAAAATAACCCAACAAACTATCAAAGACAATAAAAAAAAACAAAATCCAATATTCTTATCAAAAACAAAATTAATATCAAAACCATCAATTTTACAATATGGCTACATTAACTGACTATCAGATATTGGGTGTCCAGCGGAACTCATCTCAGAAAGAAGTTAACCGAGCTTATAAACAGCTCGCCATCATTTACCATCCCGATAAAATCAAGGATGCCTCTCCCATTAACGCCAACCTCGATTTCGTGACTATCAACAACGCCTACCACTCAATTACCAGCGAGATCAAAAAGAACAGTCACAAGCTCAAGCAGATCCAAAAGAACAAGAGACAGTATTTGTCTAGACTCATCAATATCCTACAGAACGAATAGTCCGAAGAAGATTCCGAGGAGAACAGCGAGGGAGGACTGATGGACTTCGGGACAGAGTATTTCAAACGGCATCAACAGAGGATGAAGGAGACACAGTAGATGTTCAACTCATTCTTTTCCTCATCTTCAGAGGTTGAGGAAAATCTACCACCCTCTACCAGTACAAATCCAGCTGCTTCAAAAAATATAGAGAAGCCTGAGGAGAAGAAAATTGAATAGGTTCTAAAAAGTAATGTGCCTGTTTTCAAAATCTTAAAAAATCAGAGAGTCTGATAGGGATGTTTAAAAAATTGTAAGAGGTTTAATAATGTCGATATGTATACATCTATATGCAAGGATAATAAAGGAATATATGAATCTGGAAGATAAACAAAAAATAGCTGTACTGAGTGTAACAGTCCTATGAGTAAAAATAAAGGAATAATAGCTAGTGTTGTTATTTTGTTTATATATGTTATTTTTTAATCTGTATATGTGTATTTATATTATTTCCTAATCTTTCTTACTTCTTTTTTTTTTTTAACTGTACATATTTGCTATATCCATATATTTTTAAACGAAGAGGTTTAAAAAAAATAGTGTTATTAACTAAACAGAAAGCATATCTATTTTTTGTTTAGTTTGACAAATAATGTATTTTAAATCAAATGTTAATAGATCAGCAAATAATTATATATATTTTTTTATAAAAAAATTAATCTTTAGTTTTTTTTTTTACTTAATCTTTAGTTTTTTTTTTTTTAATATTATTTTTAAGTTTTTTTCAGTTACTAGTTTTATTTTATATAAAATATATATAAGTTAATATTCTGATTTGATTTGCGATTAATTGTTTCTTCTATTTCTTAATTTTATACAGCCTATCTGTTATATTATATGTATGTACATATACATTTTAATTTTGGTTTAAACATATGATAGTAATATTTATATAATTATATATCTCTCATATTAACTAAAAAAACACAAAAAACAGCAAATAATGTTTTTTGATAGCGAGATGCTTCTATCATATTTTAAAAACTTTCAATCTTAAAAATTAGGTGGGGATATTTGTTTTATTCTATTATTTGAATATCAATATTTGGATATCGTCTAATTTATGACATCATATAAATATATATAATAATAATAATAATGGTTAATAATAAGGAAAAAAAATTCCGATTAAGAAGTAAATGATGCCCTCCTTCTAAATTACGGAAACAATAAATAGAACTTTGTCATTTTTTCATAAAAAAGACTATTTTTAATTATTTTAAATTTAAGTTTCATTTTACTTTATCTCACACTGGCAAATTCCAAAGCCTTATTTATGTAACAGTTGTTGAGATGTTCATAATAATAAAAATAATAGAAAAAGAAAGAAAGAAAAAATAACTAACAAAAAAAATTATTTTTCCATCCTTTTCCATTATCTGTATTTATAGTAAAAAATATATAAACAACAAAAAATAAGATTATTATGTCCCTATTTAAAGTTAATATCAACGAGCCAGAAGCGACACAAGAAGAGATTTTAAACTGTTCATTGACCTACTCGATTTCTCCTGGAACTTCAAGACAATTCTTGCAAACAAAACCCAACCTCACTCAAAGCGAAGAAGTGGATCATAATTCTTCTTTTGAGTTCAAAAACTTGCTCAAACCTCACAACCATCGGCATTTGCAGCATCGCATCAAACTCCTCAATAAAAGAAATGACCTCTTCTCCAAATGCAATGAATTCCGGTAACTTCTGACAGGAAAAACAAGATATGCAAAAATCGCTGAAGTTCCTTCGCTTTCCACCCATCCTAAAAAAGATAAAACTGAAAATGCTGATATTTTATTATTTTCGAACTTCAACAAAACCGAATGTCGAAGCCACCTACTAAACCGAAACAAGCTAGCAGCAGGATAGGAAAACTATAAAGGAGTCTTCATCCTTAAAAGATAGAATCAATGTTCTAATATCACTGGAGAAGCAAGATAAAACAAAATAATATGTACGCCCCCGCTAAAATCAGACTTTAGAATACAAAAACTCTCGGAACTCACCACGAGACCGAACAGATATAGATTGCAGTCTTGCAAAATCAGGCTCCAGACAAAGAACTACTAGGATGAAGGCCCAAATGAGTGCCAAGTAACCCTGGTTAGAGCATCGAAAAATGCAGCCAGACCGCCTGAATCCAGCCAATGGAGGCAGGAGTCGCAGGAAGGAACAACAAGAACGCCATTTACAAAAACAAGAAAATTTAGGAGTACTACAAAAGTCGTGAGTAGCAAACCTCAACCTCCCTGTGCTGACATGCCCACAACAATATCGAGGTTTGAAAACCATCCCCATCCTCGGCGGGTGAGTAATCTGGAGTCTATAAATTTGGCTGCTGTCAAGAAATGTGGAGTGAAGTGGGACGAATGGGAAGCGATCGGTCGAGTGAAGTTGGATAAAAACAGTACTTTTCGGAATATTGGTAAACTGCCAAGATGATGAAAAAAATATTATAATAATATATCATTATATCTAAACATAATTTTTTGTTACCCTTTATATTTATAATATTTTTTTCTCTATTTTTATTATATTTAATACCTATATATCGATATATATATCTAAGTTTCTAAAAAAATATAACTGTAATTTCTTGAAAGATACTATTATATTAATACAGGATGTATATTTTCTTAGTTTTTAAATCAATTAATTCAAATTTATCGGTATTTGTTTTATTATATTTTTTACTGATGTTTTTTTTTTGATAATATGTACATTTATGTATTTTTTAATTTTTACTGCTGCATACGATATAAATATATAATATTTGGATATCTCACTAAACATAATTATAAATTAACAATACAATATATATATATATATACATTTTTGTAATAATAAAAAATTCCTTTACAAAAATGTAGGATATCTAAAACATCATTAAAAAAATATTTGGATGTAATATAGGCTTGATTTTTGTTAATCAAACAATATATAGTTACATTGCTATATAATAAAAATAGATAAAAAAAAAATATATATAAATAGATAAAAAAAAATATACATATTTGCAAATTCGTAAATTATTTTTTAATTTGACGTCTCACCTCAATATGCAGGATTTATGTTAGTTTTTTTATTTATTTATTTATCCCAACCATCAATAAATCATTAGGTAATTTTGGGAAACCATCAATAACACAGAAAAAATATAAGGCAAGAGGATTTTGCCATTAATAATTTTTTCTTTTTTATTATTGCTAATAGTCATTGGTATTATAGTTTTTACAAAAAAATAAATATAATATATAATTTATATATCCATATTAAAATTAATAAGTCACATGGCCTCATCGCGTCAATATCTCTTAATAACCACTCTCATCCTTTTCTTCTCCATTTTCGCCACTTCTCGATAAGTCTCCCATGCTCCTCAAAGATTGCTGAGTCTGTGCGGCACGTCTGCCGTCTGGGATGGAACTGAATGCATCGACTGCATAAACTATATGGCTCGGTGCATCGACTGCTCTTCGACGACTTCCTGCGATACTTGTGTTAGTGGATACTATGTAGTTGCGGGTGGCTGTTCGACGTGCACTGTTATTCCTAATTGCCAATACTGTTCCAACAGCTCGACTTGCACTACATGCTCAAGTTACTATACCCTCAGCAGTGGAGCTTGCATTAGCTGTTCCGCCGCCTGTCTCACCTGCACCTCGAGTAGCGTCTGTACGATTTGCCAAGGAGGTTATTATGTCAATCCCTCCAGCGCTTGCTCAACATGCTCGTCAGTTTTGACTGGTTGCAATTTTTGTTCAGATGGCGCTACCTGCACCAGCTGCACCGTCCAGTATACGCTCGCTGCTGGATTATGCAGGACATGCAACTATTTTGTCAATTACTGCTATAGTTGTGGGACCGGCTCTGACTGCAGTGCCTGCTATACTGGGTACTACCTGCAGAGTGTCTCTAGCTGCGTAAGTTGTTCTACTATCACTACGAATTGTATGACGTGCGATTCAACACCAGCCTGTAACTCTTGTAGCATCGGCAATTTCCTCCAATCAGGAGTCTGTGTGCCTTGCTCGATCGCAAATTGCCGATCCTGTACCTCTCTGATGGTTTGTATGGTGTGTAATTCCGGATACTACCCTTCTTCAGACAGGTCCACCTGTATTCTTTGCGTGCCACCTTGCATTACCTGCTCGAGTGCCACTACCTGTACCGGATGTTCTTCTTCCGGCTATATTCTTAAGTCAGGCTCTTGCATGCTATGCGCAACAGCAGTTACTGGCTGTTTGACTTGCATTCAGAGTGGATGCAGTGCTTGCTCTACTGGCTACTACTTTTTTAGCTCTTCCAACTGTAAACTTTGTAATGCCACTACCACTTACTGCTCTTCTTGCACATCTTCCACAAACTGCAACAACTGTTCCGCTGGGTATTATGCCGCAACCCCAACTCTGTGCTCCACTTGCAGTTAGACGGGATGTGTCGTATGTGTCAGTAATGTTTGCACAGGTTGCGCTTCGGGATACTACATTAATGGCAATTCGTGTCCGACTTGCGCATCTGCACTCTCGAATTGTATCGCATGTACCTCAAGCAGTGCGTGTACTCAGTGTTCGAGCACCTCCTACTACTTGGACTCAGGTACTTCACAATGTACCATCTGCGCCACATCAATACCCGGTTGTCTTCTGTGCTCCTCCTCTTTGGTATGCCTTTCATGCACTAACACCTATTATCTCAGCGTCGATACATGCCAACTTTGCGCCTCCGGCTCTTTAACGGGCTGTCTCACTTGTTCGGACTCTGCGACCTGTCTCAGCTGCGTTAGTAACTCTTACTACCTATTCTCAAATGTATGTACACTTTGCTCATCATCCCCCTCCCTTAACGCATAATGTCTAACTTGTTCTTCCATTTCAGTGTGCATAAGTTGTGCTAGTGGATATTTCATTGATTCTTCTTTTAATTGCACATCATGCATCTCATTGATGGATTCCTGCGCCACATGCTCCTCTGGCGTTGTCTGTCTCGGATGCACAGACACCAACCACTATCTCAACACCACCACCAATCTCTGCCAGCCTTGCTCTGATATTTCTGCGTGTGTCACTTGCAGCGTTGGTCCTGTCTGTACAGGCTGCGATGGCACCACCTTTCTCAATGGAGGAATCTGCGAAAGCTGTCTCGTTGGGGGTTGTGTTGCCTGTTCTGATGCCGCGACTTGCACTGCTTGCGTTGATAATACTTACTATCTTTCTGGAGGTGTATGTACCCTCTGTTCCACAATGACTGGTTGCACTGAATGTTCGGCGGCCGACGTATGCACTGCATGCGGACTCTCAGGTTATGCTCTTGATGGCAGTGTTTGCCAGGTGTGCTCCTACCTCCCCGCTATGGCTTCATGCACCGCGTGTTCGAGTTTGAGTGTCTGTTCCCAGTGCTCTGACAACACTTTCTATCTATCCACAAGCAGCTGGAACTGTGTGCTTTGTAGTCCCACCTTAACTGGCTGTACAAACTGTACATCCGAAACTGTCTGCATTGTTTGTTTGAACACTTACTATTTATCTTCGGGGTCTTGTCTCAGCTGCACTAACATTCCAAACTGCATCCAGTGCTCGGACTCTTCTACCTGCACACTCTGTAAAGACACTTCTTACTATATATCTGATAGTTTTGCTTGTTAGATGTGTAGCAGTGTTGCGGGCTGTATGAACTGCTCAGCTTCAAATATCTGCACCACGGCAAGTCCTGGCTATTACATAGATGGTACCTATACTCCTGTTCTGTGCAGCCAAGATAGACCAACTTGTGCTTTGTGCTCCTCTGTCGATGTTTGCACTGCTTGTACTGATACTAATTCATATGTATCGGGAGGAGTATGCACACCTTGCTCGTCAGGATATACTGGATGTACAACCTGCACCGACACTGCTTGTACATCTTGCATCTCCACATATTTTATTTCTGCCGGTGCATGCCTGACCTGTGTTTCTGCGATGACTGGCTGCCAAGTTTGTTTAGATATTTCAACCTGCACTCAATGTGTTAGTGACTCCTACTTCCTCTCCGGAAATTTATGTCCTCTCTGCACTTCTTTCGACTCTAATTGTCTGACCTGTACCGCCTCAGTTACCTGCTCAACGTGTACTTCGGGATACTTTGTAAATTCAAGTAACTTATGCGGATTGTGCAGCAGTGCCATCGTCGGTTGTTCCACGTGTACCAATATTAACACTTGCACATTATGTGTTGATAACACTTATGTTCTCGACAATGATCTCTGTAATTTGTGCTCTTTTTACATGACCGGCTGTGCCTCTTGTTCCAGCTCGTCTGCGTGCCTTACTGTTTCCCCAGGCTATTTTCTCAACGGAAGCCACCCTGACACCTGTGCTTCAGCAATGCCGGGATGCTCCATCTGTTCGAGTGATACAGTATGCAGCACCTGCTCTGATAACACCGTCTATCTAGATGCCAACAATGTATGCCAACCTTGCAGCACTTCATTGACTGGTTGCTTGAGCTGTTCTTCTTAGAATAACTGCCTAAGTTGTGATACCCACTATTTTCTGGCAGGAGGGAAGTGTATTTTATGCAGTCCCACCCTCATTGGCTGCCTTACCTGTCAGGACAGCGCTACGTGTCTCTCTTGTATCGATAATACCTATTATCTTTCGGGAACAAACTGCTATACCTGCTCTACTTCATTGACAGGATGTACTTCCTGCAATAGTATTTCGATTTGCACTTCCTGTCTGTCTGGTTACTACTTGAATGGAAACGAGTGTACCCTCTGTAGTACCATCAGCGGAGGTGGGTGTTCAGTTTGTAGTGATGCTAGTCATTGTACATCATGTATAGATACCACCTTCGCCCTCGACTCCAATTCCTTGTTGTGCTCCCTTTGCAGCTCTTTGATGACTGGATGTGTGACCTGTTCCTCGGAAAGTGTATGTGCTAGCACCCTGCCTACATATTACTTAGATGGCTCAAACAATATTATAATCTGCAACACACTTACTCAGTGCTCCCAGTGTATCTCTGCCAGTTCTTGTACAGTCTGCCAGAATAATAACTACTACGTCAACTCTACTTCTAGCCAGTGTCAGAGCTGCTCCGATAGTGTTGGATGTTTGAATTGCACGGCTATCGACGTCTGTGTCCTCTGTAGTCCTGCTTACGTTTTGGGTGGGGGGATATGTGTATCTTGCGATAATACTCTGAGTGGGTGCCTGACTTGCCAAGATTCATCAACATGTACTGCCTGTTCCGATACTTCCTACGTGCTAGTGGGTACTGCATGTAAACCCTGTTCGAGCTCACCCAACGCTCTTATTGCTTGCCTTAACTGTTCCAGTGAATCGATTTGTACATCCTGCGATAGCGGATATTATCTTGACGGTGATATTTGTAGCACATGCTCAAGTGCCAATACGGGATGCTCGATCTGCACCAGTTCTACTATGTGTTCAAGCTGCAGTTCCAACTCATATGTTATTATTGACAATCTTTGCCAAATTTGTTCTGTTGCAATGACTGGCTGCGATACCTGTTCAACAGTGGCTATATGTCTGACTCCTTTATCCGGTTACACGATAGACACGGGAACTAACCAGCCAGTCACTTGTTTGAGTCAACTCACAGGCTGCTCGACTTGCGATTCCACATTAATCTGTAGTGCGTGTGCCGATACATCATATTTCTTGAACGGATCCTCGCAATGTGAACCTTGCTCAAATAGCCTAACTGGTTGTACAAATTGCAGTTCCAACTCGGCTTGCCAGGTATGCGACAGCCAATACGTTCTGATCGGTCTCGCATGCCAAACATGCGTATCTGTGATGAGCGGCTGCCAGCTTTGTAGCAGCAGCTCTGCTTGTTCATCCTGCACTGATGATACCTACTATTTGCAAGGGTAAACCTGTCTTCCCTGTTCGAACGCAATTGGGTGCACACGCTGTACTTCCTCAAGTGTGTGTTTGGAGTGTGTTGACAATACTTACTATTTAAACGCAGGAGTTTGCACTCAATGCTCAACAGTAGTTGGCTGTGCGAGCTGTAGTGCCGCTAGTACGTGTCTGAGCTGCACAGATGCAACATACTTTTTAAACTTAGGGGTTTGTTCGTTATGCTCTCAAACAGCTGGTTGCCAAACATGTTCTTCCTCCTCAACCTGCTTGACCTGCACATCAACTGCCTACTACCTGGATGCGGGAGTCTGCCTTACTTGCTCTTCTCTCCTGACCGCCTGCCTCACATGTACAGTGGATGGAACTTCATGTACCTCTTGTGTCGTTTCCACATACTTTCTCCAGTTTTCATCCGGAACCTGCTTATCTTGTCAAACTCTTCCAAACTGTCTTTATTGCTCGAGCTAAACAGCATGTACGACATGTTTATCTTCACTCTATTATCTGGATACTTCCTTTAACTGTAACGCATGTTCTAATGTCTTGAGTGGATGTTTAACATGTATTTCCTAGACCACTTGTTCACAATGTGCCTCTTCGACCCTATATGTTGACAATTCTGGAAAATGCCAGTTATGTTCGTCTGCCATGCCAGGTTGTGTTGATTGCAGCTCGGTCAATACCTGTACTCTCTGCACTTCAGGATACTTTCTGGATACTTTCAATCAATGCTCAGTCTGTCAATCGAGCCTGACAGGATGCTCCTTATGCAGTGGGTCTAGTGTTTGTACTCAGTGCGTATCAGGGTACGGTTTGCTAAATAGCGAATGTAGAGTGTGTAGTTGGATTGGTGCGGGTTGTGCCACATGTGTGCTATCCAATAGCGATCCTACCACTCTCTCTTGTGAAAGTTGCGTGAACAATGGATACTTTCTCCAAGGAAGTTTGTGTCCTCAATGCAGCAGCTCCTTGAATAACTGCCTAACTTGCACTTCTGGAAGTGAATGCCTTAGCTGCACGCCTACTTACTTTGTTAGTGTTGGAGTTTGTGTCACCTGTTTATCCGTACTCCCCGGATGTAATGTTTGTGGTGGGTCATCGAGCTCTTGCCAGTCATGTTTGGATACCTCCTACTACTTGGGCTCAGATTTTCACTGTGGCTTGTGTAGCGAGGCCATTATTGGCTGCCTCAACTGCTCCTCTTCTTTACTGTGCGTTACTTGTGACTCAACGTATTTCATATCGGCAGGCAATTGCCTGCAGTGTAGCTCCAGCATCTAGGGCTGCACAACCTGCGCTTCTGGCAGTATTTGTAGCTCTTGCTCATCTTTGTACTACTTAGATTCTGGTTCTTCCTCATGCGTTCTTTGCAGTAGTATGGTTGGCTGTCTTATCTGCGACTCTGGAACTATATGTACCTCATGTAGTGGAGCTTATTATCTCGATGTTGGAACTTGCTATATTTGTAGTGGGGCAGTGACAGGCTGTGATTCATGCAGCAGTGGATCTACCTGCACTGCTTGTACATCGGGATATTATTTAAACTTGGGTCAATGTTCAACGTGCATATCAGCGTTAACAGGTTGCACCACTTGCTCTTCTAATGCTGCATGTTAAACTTGTTCGTCAGGCTACTTCCTGAGTAACTCGATTTGTTCAACCTGTTCTTCTGCGATTCTGGGCTGCACATCATGCACTTCGAACACTGTTTGCCTCGGATGCACTAGTGCTTACTTTTTGAATTCAGATATTTGCACAAACTGTACAAATCCTCTCCCAGGCTGCACGAGTTGTAACTCCGCAACTGATTGCCTATCTTGCACTAACGGATATTATCTCTATGGGATGGGCTGTTTGACATGCTCGTCAGCAATTTCTGGGTGTAATACTTGTAGTGATGGTTCCACTTGCTAAACTTGTTCACCAGGATATTTCCTGGACGGTTCCAGTTGCTCGATATGTTCTTCTGTTCTAGAGGGCTGTACAACATGTAATTCTAATTTGGTGTGCCAAAGCTGTTCATCTACCTATTTTATCGATGGTAATACTTGCACTGTTTGCACTAATTCCTTGGTAGGTTGCGCAACTTGCACCTCTGGAACTACTTGTTAGTCCTGTACGACTGGATATTTCTTGGACACTACTAGATGTTCCACCTGCGCCTCCGTTCTGGACGGTTGTTCATCCTGCCTTTCTCAAACTACTTGCTAAACCTGCACAACAGGCTATTTTTTGGATGGCTCAACTTGTTCTACATGTAATTCCGCTCTAGTAGGCTGTGCATCTTGCACTTCGAATTCTCTTTGCCAAGACTGTCTATCCGGCTATTATTTGAGCTCCTCCCCTACTTGCATAATTTGCACTACTTCTTTAGTAGGCTGTTCTAGTTGCACCTCTGGGTCTACATGCCAATCTTGCTCAAGCGGATATTTCCTAAGCGGAAATACATGCTCGACCTGCATATCTGTTCTCGCTGGATGCGACTCCTGTGCTTCAAACTCAATTTGCCAAACATGTTCATCAGGTTACTTTCTTGAAGTCTCAGCTTGCTACGTATGCTCTGATTCCTTGCTGGGCTGCGCAAGTTGTTCTTCTCGCGCAGTTTGCCAAAGCTGTTCGACTGGCTATTTTTTGGATAACTCAATCTGCACCAACTGTACTTAGACAATCAGTGGATGCACAAGTTGTACTTCAGGAACAGCATGTTCCCTCTGCACAACCGGGTTTTTCTTAAGCGGAAGTTCTTGTTCAACCTGCTCATCCTCTCTTGACGGTTGCTCCTCTTGCTCTTCCAGCTCAGTCTGCTAAACCTGCTCAGCAAATTATTTCTTGGTTGGCTCGACTTGCTCTCTTTGTTCTACTGCTTTGTCTGGATGCACAACTTGTACATCAAACTCTGTATGTCAAGGCTGTTCCTCTGGCTATTTCCTGGACTCAACCGTTTGTGCGACTTGCACTTCTGTTCTAGGAGGCTGTACTAGTTGTAGTTCTGGGACACTTTGCTTATCTTGTACAAATGGATATTATTTGAACGGAAATCAATGTTCAACATGCTCATCGAGTCTGGCTGGCTGCACAACATGTGCCTCTGATTCTATCTGTCAAGCCTGCTCGTCGGGATACTTCTTGGACACCACAAACAACATTTGTCATGTGTGTTCTTCAACAATTGCTAACTGTCAGGTTTGCTCCTCAAGCTCTTTGTGCTCGAGTTGCTCTACTGGCACCTTTGTTGACAACTCTAACACAGCCTGTAGTAGCTGTTCCACAGTATCCCAGGGTTGCATAAGCTGCAGTTCATCCTCCACATGTGCACAGTGCACCGATGGATATACAATATCGGGATCGTTATGTGTCTCTTGTCCATCTGTTCTCGTTGGTTGTGGGAATTGTAGCTCCCCAACTTCTTGCAGTTCGTGCGCTAACTCATCATATTATCTTGCTTCTGATGGAACTTGCAGTCTTTGTAGCTCCGCAATGGGAACTTGTGGACAATGCTCTTCTGATTCCACCTGCACACAATGTGTCAATTCATCTTACGCTTTAACTAGTGGTAATTGTGTTTAATGCTCTAGTGTCTTAGAAAACTGCACCTAATGTTTAAACCAGACTGTCTGTACTACCTGTACTGATGGGCTTGTTCCTGCTAACGGATCATGCAAGTCCTGCTCCACTCTTTTCGAAGGTTGCTAATCTTGCTCATCTTCGAGCACTTGTGACCAATGCACAGAGACCAACTTTACTTACAGCTCAACCTCAGGAAAATGCGTGGACTCTGATCCCAAATGGATCAAAGTGCTCAGAATCGTCAAGTCGGCTGACAGCAATTCAATTCTCCTTTATCTCTCTTTCAGCAACAACATTTAATCTAACCAAATCAGAACATCCATACCTTCAGCCTACTCGAAAGTTATTTAGGAGAGTGTCGTGCCTTTTTCCTCTAGAATGCTCACCTCGATTTTGGAACATTTATGCACATTATAGGTCCAATATACCGCATAAATCCAGAGTGGCAGCTTCTTATTATGGGCATTGGACAGCACCAACACTAAGGTGGTAGTCGAAGTCTCATTCGACATTGTTCCTGACGGTCACCTCAAGGCTGGCTTCTATTCGAACGAAGACTACTTAATCGCAAAAAATGTTTCTGTTCTATACACTATTCTCCTTTCGTTTCTCTTCACTGGTTTTGTTGTGGCACCTGTCTTCAAAAAGAAGATCCACTTCATCGAGGCAGCTGCACCTGTGTTTACGATTGGAATGATTCCATACGTATATGATAGCGTTGGCCCAGCATTTGCCGCAATTAGGAACAATCCATTGATTTCGCTGAACGCTTTAACTGTCTATATGGTCTTAGGATTTGCTATCATCGCGATAGGAGGAATATGTAGAGTTCTTAATCGAATATAGAAAATCAAATTGAAGCACGGAAAAGTCCTCGAAAGGATATCTAATATGTTGTTTAAAGAGCTAAGTTTATACTATTGCTTATCGGTGGCAGTGCTATTGCCTTTCGCATTGGCAAGAGGAGTGACAGAAGGTCATCTTGGGTGTATAATTACTGCGTCGGTGAACATAGTTTTTGTAGGATTGACTTTACTGAGAATGAAAACACAGGATTAAGAGTTCGGAGAGTTAAGCTTAAAAGAGAGAATCAATACGTTTCTGTTGGATTTAGGGATATTTAGCCATAATATTATTGTTGGGATTGCTTTGTCTTGCGCGATTAACAGTAATAAATGGTATGTGTATGTTATATCGATATGCGTTGCGGCTGTCCCTATGTCTGTTGTTTGGATTATAAAAAAACCTTTCGAGAACAAGTACTTTAACTATTCTCTGGTTTACTCCTCAGTTGCGCTTATAATTAACCAATCACTGGCGGCAAGCGGCATCGCTGAATCTATAACTATTCTGACTGCAATGGTCGTTTCCTCGACATTTGTAATATTGGCATACTGCGTTCTCATACACGAAATTGTTAAACAAGGCAGAGCCAAATGGGCAAAACAAGACGAGCGAAGGGAATCCGAGGCTTAGCCTCTGGAGAAGACCAACAAGCTAGATATCGACTACCTCGAAGGTACCAATGTCAATTTAAAGACCAGAGACAGAACCCAAATTAAACAAAATCAAACCTACTAAAACCTCGATAGCCGATCAATCAATTCGAGTAATGAAATAAACATCGTGGATAGCTCAGGAGCTAAAATCTAAATTGCCTCTGATGCAGAGGAAGAGCTGAGCCAGACCAACGGCAGACTCAATGCTGGATCTAACCTCCTTGGAGCCCACAACAGATTACGAAAAATGGGGTAGAAGATCAAACAATAAAATAGAATGGAAAAAGAGACTGACCAAGTGTTCCTCAAGCTGCACAATGACCATAAAAACTATAATAACAATAATCATCACTCGAGTTCTGAGAATATCCTCCCTGAGGAATTAGTGGCGACTCTGAATAATGAGCAAGTTGGGGTAAACGGACACGAATAATAAATAATAATTTTAAATGATTCAAAAGATGATGAAATTGACATATCAAAAGAAGTAGGTTCCAAAGAAGATATCGAAGAAGATTAAGAAGAAG
This sequence comes from Halesus radiatus, assembly GCA_022606495.2. NCBI lineage: Eukaryota > Metazoa > Arthropoda > Insecta > Trichoptera > Limnephilidae > Halesus > Halesus radiatus. Next base: position 20,697 of record JAHDVE020007605.1, read on the forward strand.
AGAACGGAAATAAACCAAAAAAAGAGGATCCTGCTATAGGTACTGTCAATAAGAAGAAGATTGGAAACAGATCAAAAGCCAAGATTAATACCCAGCCAAACCTTTCCAAAGGTAAAGACAAGTCAACAACCGATCAATTAAAGGACAAGAAGGCGAGACTAAAGGCAAAGAAATAACAAATCATACAAACCCAAACTGTGACTGCCTCTCTCATTAAAAGCATCTTCAAATAAAAAGCAACCCTACCAGCAAATGCCGAAAATAATATGGCAGTCAACAACAATACTGGAGTAACAGAGATAAAGAAATTATTAACCTAAATGCCAGAAGAAAAGGTACACTTCGATGCTGACCAAGTAATTGATGAACACATCCCAGAGCACGAACTCATAGAATTTAGTGGTGATGATATCAAACGCACTAGCTCTGCTATGCTCATTCAGGAAGATATTCGATAAATAAGCGACAACGAGGAGTAACAACGAGGGAAAGACACAGTCTTAGTGACTAAAAACGGCAAATACATCAAAAGAGTCAATAAACACCTCGCAAACACCAATATACTTAAGAATTCTAAAAGCCCGTATGGGGATGCAGCCTCAAAAAAAGAAAGCAAGTCAAAAAGTCCCAACAAATTACAATAAGGCTCAGTCTCTAACAAAGACATTCCATAAGTTTTAGACGGTGAGATACACGTGCAACTGAAAGAAACGCGTGATGACATGACTGTTGAGGATATTGAATAGGACATTGAGGAAGATAAAAAATCAAACCTCCGCATAGGTGAGCTTATGAATACTAACAACTCTTTTCATTCCGCAACAGCAAAAAAATCCAGACCTAATCGTCCACCGAAACCACCAAAAAGAGATAGCAACTCAAAAGATCAAAAAAAGAAGACTTCCCTTTCGAAACCCCCGAAGAATAATAAGTCGGTAAATCTCGAGATCGGTGATGAAATAGAAGAAGGCCATCGAAAACAAATGAAAACAAAAAAATAAAAAGAGCCTGCTTAAGTGATTGCTATCGAGGAGGATGAAAAAACTCAAATATAAGGCATCACCGACAAACCAAGAGTCAAAACACACGTCAAGAGAGAAGCAAATAATAATGTCAGTCCGAATCGATCACGATCCAAGCCGAAGCCTCGAGTGCGTTCGGAACGTCTCGAAGAGCAATAAAGGATACTGGTGGACGTACCTTCTGAAGTCACACTCATAAAAAATCTCGAACAGTATTTGAACACGAGGGGAAAGAGAGGCGAGCAGGAAGTCATCTTTACAAAACGATCTGAGGAACCCCTCCTCTAAGAGGATAGTGAAGGAGATATAGTTAATGCACTTTAATTTACACAGAAGAAGGGAGCATAAAACGAAAGGATAAGCACAATTGGCTACGAAAACAATGATCAAACTTATCAGGATATCCCAAATGAAGAGAATTCGACATTCCGAAAGGAAAACCCTGAGCTCAGGTCATCATTTTCTGAATAGAGCTCCGATATGGTTATGGATGTATTCGGACAAAGTCACAAACAGGGATTCTTTTTAAAAGACATCCCTTTGATCGCCCAAAAGACGACTCCATATGAAAATCAGCTGCCTCAAAAAACATAAGTAGCAAGTCGCAATATTTTTCCCCCTCCAACAATTTAAGACGAAGATGACGATATAATTCTTAAAAATTCCCAACCTTCTGAAACGATCGTGGTGGATGTTGAGAATACCATAGACCCTGTCTCAAATATTGTCTGGCAATAAGCAGCACCCCTTCCACCAGTTCTTATAAACTCCTCTTCACCAAACCCGAAACAATAGGAGACTGTTGCCAAGAAGCAAAAGATTAAGTACGCCTACTTTTACGAAGAAGTCTCGGAAGATGGCAACAACAACATTTCTAACAACAATAAGTCATAGCTGAGTGATGACATGATTGACTAGTTCTACCAGCACTACGATCAAGGATTTTACCAGCAAAACCTCTTGAAAGTGTCTCCACAAAACGAAGCGAAAAAGAAAGAGGACATGGAAATCTAGAATCTTGATCAATGAGAGGAGTTGGATTAAAATACCAAATATAAACACATTGAAAAATTCTTTCTATAAAATTTTATTACATAAAAAACATTTGTCAAATCTTTTGATGTAAAGATAAAATATCGATTTATTATGGATTTCGGTACGATAATATTAGGAACATTATGCAATATAAAAAAGATAGATAGTTTTCCAAATATAAACAAAATATTGATATGGAAATGAATGCATTATATTCATGATAGATTTTCAGTCTTCTTACTTGAAGTTACTGGGTTGCCAAAATTAATGTATCCACACGGAATTCGGCATATCTCCAAAGTACATATTCATGAATTTTTTAGCACGTACATTATGAATTTTAATCTAGGATTTATTAATTTAATAATATTTAAAAAACAAAACACACACAAATAAACACGTCTTTTAGTCGATGTTCTGTGAGATATCAGATATCCGTTTACTTCAAACAACATCCCAACGACTAAACTTTTAAGAAAACTCTAAGTTAGCTGTACATTATAAAATATATACATACATTTTTTTTTATAAAAATTATATATTTCTATATCTATATTTATAACTCATACATTTTTAATTTTTTATCAGTATGTGAATAACTATTTGATTTTGAGAGATCACTTAACAGTAAAGTCAGTCTTTTGCCTTCGTGGTATTTGATTCCTATTCTGGAATATAGTAAATTTTGAATGACAATTAGTATTGAAGTCGCCCTAAAAATAATTATAAACTTCGAGTAATTGATGAGGGTTTATCGATCTGATAAGTAAATCCAAATCAACTTTAATGAGGAAAGATTTATATATATGTATATTTAAAAATAAAATAGACACAAATTGATCAAGTATAATAAAAGACCAATAAACACTTAAGAGATGATCTTTCATTAAAGTAAGTGAACATAATATTTATTGATGATGTACTTGTGCACATGGGTTTGTTATCAGTCCCCACCTTTTTGAGATTATATCACTTTCTTAGGCTTGCCGATGATTTAAGCTCATGTTGAAGATAATTTATGAATTGTGAGTTCAACTCTGGTTTGCTTTTTGCACTTTTGTCAAAAAATTTGAGCAAAGCAACTCACCCATAAATACCAAAGTGTAATAACTTCATGAAATATCTTTATCCTCAAAGACAGATCATTTTTTTCGGATTTATTGTTTGAGGATTTCTTTCATTACTTCTCTCTTTAATATCCCAAAACATATAGATGATGATTCCAGATTACTGGCTGTTTCTTAATATATTCAAAAAGGGAAAAAATATTGAAAATTCATATCACATTTATCACATTACTGAAGTATTGTATCAATGCTGTATAAGTTTTTCATACACTCACACCCTCCCTAGCCTTATAGCTGAGAATTATTATTACTATTATGGCTATTATTCCTATTATTATATATATCTCTTTTTTTATCGTTACTTCTTTGGTAAAATTAAATTGATCTCTGTATATTTGATGATACCAATGATATTATAAAATGATGTCAATAAATGGTTATACTACAATTCGAGATTGGCGAGGCGTTGGCATATTAAATCAAATAGTCAAAAAATGAATTTTCTCTTGGGGGGAATCGGGTTCATATAATAGGTTAGTGATTCAAACTTTCCCATAATTATAATATACTTTGTTCCTGAATCGGACGAGGAGGCTTGCAAGATATCGATTCAAGAAACATTGGCCCATATATTGATCACATTAAAAAAAAAAATGAAAAATCTTGAAAATAGTATGATTGAAAGTTTGTTGTTGCCAAGTGTGATTGATGTCAATAGCCAAGAAACAATCCGTCAATAACTTATTTTGTGCCTAAGCATTTTTTTTTTTTAATAAAACGTAAATATTTTTTTTTATCAATGATTATTGATGAAACAATGAAAAAAATCAATGGCCAATTTCATGGCTGAAAATCGGAGAAAACACCCTAAAATTCCGGTGGTTGGATGTTTCGTTCATCAGAACAGGAAAACTCTCATGATGTCGGGTTATTGGTAAATATGAAGCTGTAGATGCAAAGGATTTGTTCACGATAAAATTCAGCCATTGAATTTTCTATGTGTTTATTTGCGCTATTAAAGCAAATAATTTCCAGCCTTGCTAACATAATATTTAATTAAAATATACACTCAACTATACCAATATAAGGATTCTGTAGTATAAAATTAAAGGTATGGAATAAAATACTGAGACATTCCCCTCCTCGATAGTTATTTCTCTCTTCAAAGAGTGGGTCCAGGAAACCGACCCTGACTCAATAGAGTTCTATAAAGACGAGGAATTCGAAAAATTATCAAATCTGGTCAAAGACTGCCCATCATTCGCCAACTGTGCCCACTATCTCGAAACATAACTTGGCTTTCAAAAAGAGTCCATTGAGGTTATCAAAAACCGAGTCATGCAGGAGATTTCCATAAATAACACGGAGGATGATCTCCTCTACAGCGACAAAAAGAATTAGATGAACATTTGATTGACTTCAAATCAGCAGTCGACAACACTGGAGAAAAATTATTGCAGCATTCAATTATACTGGCCATGCTTCTTAAATATCCGAAATTATATACACATGAGTACATTGATACCATCAAATCAGTGGGTGCATAAGCCTTAAGAGATGTTTTGGATCGACTCAGCCAAACCCTGGAAATAGAGGACAGAGCACACGGGAAGGTAAAGGAGACTCTCCAGAAACTGAAGTCAGAAGACAAGTTAGATGAGATTTACAACCATCTCCACTTGATCAAAGACTCACTCAAACCTATAGACGTCCCACAACTGAAAAGGATTTTATTTTAATGCAACAAGGCAGAAAAATAAATAACTGGCAAGTCGACACTCATGGTGATAGGAATAACTGGCTCTGGAAAAACAACGTTTATCAAATATCTCGTGGGTCAGCGTATGGGATTCAAAAAATATGCTGATTTTTGTTGGTTAACTTCGATTGATAGAACCAATGACAAATAGCTACTTAAACTCTAATCTAGCCCTAGACAAAAATCCACGACGAGAAACATACTCGCAATTGAATTGAAATCAGAGCATGCAACAGAACCGGTCTTTATAACAGATACTGCAGGATTCAACGATACATCAGGTCCATGTGTAGAATTGGCAGTTTCGCTTACGACTGTCTCCGCTTTTGATAAATGTTCTTCTGTCAGGCCAATCATTGTGTCCAGTCCAGACAACTGGGGAGATAAAGGACGAGGTATGAAGGAACTGCTCACTACATTGTCTGTTTTCTTCAAGGACTATTTTAGTATCAGAAAATCAGTCATATTTGTTTTTAATAAATGGAGAAAATAAGAACTTTTATTGAAGATGAAGGATCTCAAAGATTGTTTGTCAGCTGTAGAGAAGAGCAACGAAAACTTTGTTTCTATTATGGATGGCATCATCAAAAAAATAAAGAATGATTAAGCAATTTTTCTTACAGCTGAACCTGTCGAAGGAAGCAATCTTGCCAGATATAATATCAGCGAGAAGATATTTGACACAAAAGGTTTCCATCCAAAATATAAATTCAATATACCAACAACCGCTCGTGTTGTTAGCGCAGTAAAAGAATCGACAAGCAATATTGTTAAAATTACAAAAAAATATATTATCCTTGCCAATCTACCAGTTGTTACCTTCCATATCTAAGAGTTGAAATAATTGGCTGATTTGTCAAAAGACGAAGGAGTTCAATTGGCACTTTAAAATCTCATCAGATAAATTTAGAAAAACCAGAATGAAGAAGCCAGCAAAATTACCCATGATTTCTCGATAATGATCCAAAACTCCCTTCTCACTAAATCCAAAGCCCAGACCATGAAAGAAAGCCTTGATAAAATAGATTTGACCCTTGGGGAGGTAAAGAAATGCATGTCGAAACAATGTGGTGAAATCATCTCAACAACTACATACAAGAACCTTGTAAAAACAGAGTCTGAAAAACTGTTAAGCAAGATAAAAAAGGAAAAAAACATATTCTAACTCTAAAAAAATATGGCAGTTTTATAGACAGCAGTACAGGCTCTTCCTGGTGAGATGGAAGAAAGTTACAATTAAGCCAAAAAGCATTTACAGGATTAAATCAATAGAGAAACCAATTCATATCAACTCTATTTCAAGTAAAACAAATTTAAAGAAGCTGCAACTGGATTAACAGCTGTTGCTCACTTGATCAAGATTCAAAACAGAAAAGAAAATGAAAAAAACATGATTCCATCCTGTCCAACATTTTGTCCAATCGAAGCAATTATGGAAAAAGTAAAGAGCCTTATTAAGTAGGCAGGATCTCTCAAGGCTGAATTACTCTAAGTCGACAAAATTAATGATGTCGACCGAAAACTCAAAGAAATGGAGTAATGCTTTGAGTTGAAAGCAAACTTAAATATTGAAGAGCGTAAACTTCTCACGTGCTAGATTTCTAACTTTCGAAAGGAAATCCACAAAGAGGCAGAAAGAGTCATCCGTCAAATTAAAGAAAATTTGGAAAAAATGGGAAACAGTGATGTATCACAAGGAGATAAAATAATCACCTCACTCTTCGATTTATTAAAAAAGCTTGAGAGGATCGAACTCATATAATAAAAAATTAAATATCAAGCAAATTTTATAAACAGTAACTTGCAGCTATTTTTGCAAAGCCAAAGAAACATCCTTGAAACATATATCAGAGACCTTCAGAGTGGCGGAATCAACGCAAGAAAACTTAAGGATCTTGACAAGGCGGTACAAATTGTCACTCGGCTGGCTGCCTATGGAAATAAATAGACTAAATAGCAAGGAATAGAAGAAGCAAACAATGTGAAAGAAGAGTTAAAGGACTATTTGATACTCTTTTTAAGTAGGCTGCCGAGTTCCGAATTAAAGTTAGGTGTAGGAAAGGAAGAGATCAGCCTTTTGGAGCAAGGTAAATTGATTGTCGATGCTTTTAATGGTCTTGATACACTCGGAAATGCTGAATCTTTAAGATTAATCAAGGAGAGAACAAATCAATGCTACATAAATCTCGAAAAGCAACTATCAGGCTGTTATGAGGAAGAAATATTTTCGCAATCATAAAAACAGACTGAGTTAAAGTGGAAATACACTAGTACCGCTTGGGGGAAAGTGGAGAAGGCATTGTGTCTATTGGAGCAAAAAATCGTTTGCTTTTAAAAAACTGATTTACATCGGAAATTTCAAGAGGGTTTGTTGGATATTATAAAATATTTAAAGGAGGAGGTGGAAAAATCAAAGAACCTCATTACATCGGATAAAGAATCTCCATAAGAAATCTGTAAGATTCTCAAAAAGAGAGCTGAATTCATTCAAACAGCGGGAAGCACTTACCCCAAGCTCTACAGCCACTTAGAATCTAGCGGATACCCTAGCATTTTCTCAAACAACATGGAAGATATTTACTACATACTCAAGGATAAACAAGATACCATCATCAGATTTAATAGCAGTTACGATTAACTGTTAGCCTTCAGGAAAATAGCTCGAGAAGCAGCAGCTCTGGATATGAGACAAGGAGATGACAAATTTAGAAAAATTAGTGCGAGCATCGATTAGCACATTCAGAAAACATATAAGGATACTGACCTCAACCTCTCGACTTTGATAGGGAGCTGTTCGTTTCGATAAGCCAAAGAAGAAATGGATAGAATTGCACAAGCAGGCGGCCCAGGCTCAAACAGCCTCGTGCGGGCAAGATCAGAAATAAGTAAGAAAATACAAGAGTTACAGAATGAAATCAGTAAATTCAGGAAAATGGCAAGTAGCATTACAGATGAGCCTGAGATCATTAATAAAATTGAGCAGATCTCAAAGGCTAATTCTTTCCTAAAATAATACATTTGCTAAGCTGACAAGCAAACAATTAGAGTCACACTCAATGGGTTGGAAAACAGCATGCTCAAAGTATTTAAAAGAAAAATCAAAGAGGTTTAGTCACGCATTGAGCATTTCGACTATGAAGAAAGTTTCACTTTCATTAATCACCTTGTCTCTCTCGAATAGATATTGTTGAGTATAGAAGGCTAAAAAGTGATATAAAATATTAATGATGCGAAAAGCCCCCTCATGCAGACGACTAAGGAAAGTTTAAATAAAACAATTGCTGAAATGATTGGATAAAAAATATCAGCTGATATAGAAAATCGAGTCCGTAGCCTAACGGAAGCACCAATTGATATCATGAAATTAGTAAAAACATATAGTTCCATCTTTATGAGCAAGGAAAAGCCGAACTAAACCATCAAAGTAACGACTCCATAGATTAAATATTTACAAAAGTAGCTAAGGACAATCATCAAAGATACGATTAGTCAGGAAATATAAACGTTTGGCAATGAAATAAATGATAATATAGCCAAGAACAAGAAACATGAGATAAAACGATCGATACAATATCTGCCAGACTAATTGAAAATTGTTCTCCAAAAGTAGTTTGAATAAAAGTAGTAGGAGAAAAAAAAATTATTCAAAGGAAAGAGAAAGAAATATTATCGAAAACATTGAGAACAAGGAAATCAGTGAGCTTCTCACTGAAGAGATAAAGAAATAATTTATCGAGGTAATTGGAAATGAAGCGCAAAAGAAATGTATTTAAACAAATTTGATGGTTAACTTAAAAAATCAGTTGACAAAATTAGAGATAACAAAAGTCTCCCAATAGAACGGAAAGTAACGAACATTATCGATTTCTTAAAGAAAGAAGCTTACCGACTCATTAACCATTTTAAAAACAGTCCATAGGCTAAAACCTGCATTAATTCAGTTGCATAAAGGAATGTTGAAGCAGTCTTAAAAATATTTGGGGATGAAATAAAACAAATCTCAAACAACATTCTTCATCCCCAAGATGGATCTGAAGACAGCTTTTCGGTGAGTGATAAGAATATGCATTTTGAGAACGAAATTACAAATATGCTGGATATAGATATAAGGCTTCAAGAAGAAAAGGAATACGAGAAATCGTTGAGAGACCAGTTCGATCGACATCTTATCAGGGTCATACAGCATGTGATGAAGAATTATGGGGGGAGTGAACGCAATATCAACATGGATCGTATCTTTTCGGGAGATGCAATTTAATAATAGGTGATAAAACATATTTAGGGGCTTGAGTTTTGGGGATGTTCCTTCGAAATGCTTGCAAAAAGCATTGATAATCTCTCTGAATGTATTAAACAAAAGGTCGGTGAAGAGAAGGTTTTAGAGTGCAAAAGCTTCAGAAAGTATCAATAAATAAAAACAGAATTCAAACAGAGATTCAAAAGCAATCTCGATAATATTAGGAATTTTAAACCTAATGATCTTTCCCTACGACATTTAAACGAGCGTAGCTTGCGACAGAAGCTTGAAGAGATAGACAGATCACTGAAAATAGCTGTAAAATATTAACAGCTA
>JAHDVE020007606.1:0-42830 GCA_022606495.2 Halesus radiatus
TTATTTAATTATTGTACCTAAAATAGTTCTACCTCATATTGTCTAATGTAAACATACATGTTTATTTACATATTGTCTAATGTAAACATACATGTTTATTTACATATTGTCTATTGTAAACATACATGTTTATTTACATATTGTCTAATTTAAACATACATGTTTATTTACATATTGCTTATTTCAATACTTATTACATACACATTGTTTACATCTTACTCTAAATATGCCTAATATAAGTACATTCTTTATTTCACCGGGAACTAACATTTAAATGCCTTTATACAGTGAAACATTTTGTAATTTCTTAAAAAGATTGGTATTCACTTTGTGGCGACATTATTAATAAGTTAATTAAAAAATCTTTTGTATTCACCACTTTATTAATATACACATTAAAATATTTCTAAAGCGATGCTTTCTTCATCGGGTATCTATAGAATACTTAAATGATATGGATGTATTTGACAATAATCTAAACTTGGCAAATTTCAAAAGAAGAATGACTGATTTGTTTCTGCGTGGTTTATAAATTATTGTTAACTACAACTTTTTACATTATTTACTTATTTGTTATTAATGTCAGTATTGACTTGGTGGATATTGCCCTAGTTATTTTTTATTTTTTCTGTTACTGTGTATTTTTAGTTTTTGGTGCAGTTTTTTTTTTTTCTTTTTAATTTTGGTGCAGTTTTTTCTTTTTCAAATGTAACTAAACTGCTTTTCATGTAACTACATTCATAACTTAACTTTAGTGCAAGTTTTCTATTTTTTATTTTTCTTATGTGATTTTAAAATTATGTATCTGTATAAAAAAGCCCTATGAGCGTTTAAAAAATAATTAAATATTGTAATGTGTTTTATAAGTAAGTAAATATGTAAAAGCCCATATAAGGCGTATATAAAAGAATAAATAAAATAAATAAATAATACTAAAAAATAATAATGTAGTATAGACAAATGATTAACACAGAACACAGAATAGATAAATAATAAACATAAAAAAAAATTATTAAGTTAATAAGCAATAAATAAAAAATGTTAAGACAAGATTATTATAAAACATTGAATAACAAATTTATATTAGAAATTAAAAAATAAATCATTTTTATTATTAATATTAATATGAACATAAATTTTTGTTTAAACAATTTTGTGTTTGCGACTTGTTTCTTTTTTAGATCTAATATCTACTTTCTGTCTTATATGGTGTGTGTGAATGTGTTTATTGTAATGAAGTTTATCTCTAAAGTAAGGTGGTAGTAAATTATTAAAACCTTTGAATTTAAAAATTTAAACGTTATAGAAAATTTCATAACAAATGTTCACTACCATAAATAGACCCCTAGACCATGGTAACGAGAATTGAGAAGTATTTTACTACTATAACATGTCCGTGGCACAAATAAAAAGCAGTATGTTGAAATATATTAGGTTAAATGTGTGAACGACTTAAATTAAAGGCGATGCAATGGGAAGTAATGCAAAATCATGTGTTTTCGGTTTGAGAATTTGATGGCCTAGAAATATCGTAGATGATTTAATTAAATACTGCAAGGAGAACAAACCTTGGCCTTACATTTAACCGGGCATTTTTTGGTGTGTCTTTTTATAAGCCTAGAAAAAAATAAAGTATAAGACATAAAAAAAATGTTTAAAGAGCAAACTCTCCTACTTACGAACCCCTTTTCCGATATTATCGTATTGTTCTTTACGGTAAATTATTTTTTTTAGAATATGACCGTAAAACATTTTAATAATTATGTCTGAGTTTACAGAATAGAATAAAACACGCATTTTGGTGATGGTTTTTTTTGCGTAAATCGAAACATGCGGCCGATGTTAAGCGGGACTTTCAACCTTTTCGCCACCTGCATAAAGAGCGCGTGATTTCGTTGGAATTTTAGCCGGTGGATCGCATTAATTATAATATTTTCCTTGCTTTGTAAGTTACTATCTGTATGCTACTTGCTTTGTTATTTGCTGTATAATCATTGTATCTAATGTGTTCGTAGAATAATGGTTTATGTATGTGTACTTGTATATTATATATTTTTTTATAAATGCTTGAATTTTTAAATTTAATTGAATTTATTGTTTTACTAATTTTTCTTATTTTTAATTCCTTACTTGATACGAGTTTTTGTAAACTTATAATTTATTATTAAAGTAATGTGAGATTTACGTAGTCACGCATTCATTTAAAATGCAAAAAATTGTATTTTTATCTCAATTTGAAATATAATGGAATTAAGGATTTTACTAAATAAGGTATACTCGTATATGAAAAATGCTTGATAATCTACTGGTTTTCCCGAATTTCCATTTAATGCAAGAATTTTAAGTCCAACAATAAAAAAGCAATGCCTTTGAAGTAATAGTTTTGGCTAACAATACTAAAAAAAAAGAAAACGTTTTAGGGATACATCTTTCAAATTGAAATGGTCTCGCAATGGCAAACACTAATGATAAAAAGAGTATTGAAATATTACAAAAGTAACACGCGTACGTAGCAAGTTTCATCTCTGATAGAACTAATTGTGAATAATTACCACGATACTAAAAACCTTATCAGCAAAGCTTGCTTATACAAATAATAAAATGCACCATGATAAAAAACACGTTGAGGTTTTACCGAAATTCAAGATTATGTATCTATTTAATTGAGATAATCGCCGTAAAGAAATAGTATAAATGCATTCGCCAGGTCAACATTGATTATCATTCCCAAGATGTTCCAATTTGTGGTACTCGCTACTGTCCTGGCTGTTGCCTCCGGTAAGCAACTTTTTTGTTTGTTTAAATCCTTTATTAACATTTCATGAACTTAAACCACAAGTGTGATAAACTTTAAGAATATTTTGGTTAATATATCAGAAACCTGACGCATTTATTTCATTTCTAGCCGGCGTCCTCGGCCCAATCCGAGGAATTGGCCAGGCCCCCATTGTCGGAGGAACTGAGGCTTCCATCCAGGATGCTCCATGGCAGGTGGCTCTCCAGTATAATGGAGGACTCCGTTGCGGAGGCTCCATCATCAGGACAACTGTCATTCTGACTGCTGGACATTGCACCACTGGGTAAATCAAAAACATATTTCTGCATAAAATTTTCTTAATTATTCTATTGGGTCCAACTTTATTTTGTCGATTTTGGGTATCGCAAGAGCAACTGATTTGATGATGATTCTATCATCCCATGATGCTCACATCGTTTATAAAAAATACACAATCCTAACATGATTTGCTTATTGCAGAACATCCGCCGGAGCATGGAACGTCCGTGCCGGATCTAGCCAGCACGCATCTGGAGGCGCTTCTTACAAGGTGTCCAGGGTGTCTACCAACTCCCAGTACAACTCCAACACCCTCGACTACGACATCGCTGTCCTCATCCTGTCCTCTGCTATCTCCATCGACAACACCAACACCAGGCTCATTCCCCTGCCAGCCAAGGACCTGAACGTTGCCACTGGAGCCAGCGCTCTCGTCACCGGATGGGGAACTACTTCCGTAAGTTATTTTCTTTTATAATGCAAATATTTTACCATAAAATCCGCAAACAATTTATTTAATTTAGTCACTTTTGTTCATTATGTCATTTTTATTCCGCGTTTTTTATTAAAAATAATTGCTTTTATTCCTCTAGAGAGTATTTCCATACATATTAACATCAGTAAATATAATGTAAAATTAAACTTAAATAAATTTAAAAGTTAAAACTAAAAAACATAAAACATTATTATTAACTTGTTTTTTTTCTATAGTCCGGAGGCTCCATCCCAGCCACCCTCCGCAAGGTTACCCTCCCCGTTGTTGCACAGGCCGACTGCGTCTCTGCCTACAGCGGATTCAACACCGTCACCGCTAGGATGATCTGTGGAGGAAGGCTGGGAGTCGGTGGCGTTGACGCTTGCCAGGGAGACTCTGGTGGCCCATTCGTCGTCAATGGAGTTATCGTCGGAGTCACTTCCTGGGGAAATGGCTGCGCTCTTGCCAGGTACCCCGGAGTATGGGCTAGAGTACCAGCACTGGTCGATTGGATCAATGGACAACTGTAAATAGTTCCCTCTTTGAAAGACCCTATCTGACTTTGATAATTGTAAATATTTTATTTCGTTCTTCCAATAACAAACTCAATAAACATATCTCACTGTAAAACAAGTGTTATTACTTCTTCCGTACGCCAACATAGCAAGGAACATATATATTCTGGAGGATGTGAATCACAGAATATTTTTGTCAATTAACTCATTTTTCATAATCACCAATCTTGCAAAATCCAATCTTTATATACATAATTATGTCTTACAAATTATTGAAGACTTAAATGACTTAAATTATCTTTGGTTTATGATAGTTGCGAATATCACAATTATTTTAGTACATTAAGGAGTTTGTTAAAATAATTTTAAAAAAAACACACAGAAAACCTTGTGCTGCATAGTAACCAGGTGTCAAAAGAAAAAAAAATACCATGATTTTTAAGTTCATTTCAGTGTGTTATGAAAGTAATCATTAAAAATTATATTATTATTTTCGTAATCAATTTTAAGCTCTGGTTTTCTCAACTAACCCCAGTAAAATTTATTCTGACGCCTTGATTCTAGTCCGTAGTTTATTTTCCAAGTAGACGTTTCATACTCTCTTTTGTATTTAGGCCGTCAAAGTACCGCTAAGTCAGTGTTGTTATTTGAAATACAGCATTACCAATCCTTTGATTTTTAATAAGCGGTTCATATAATGAGCATACTTCGAAGTCGCAAATACTATTTCGATATTTTGATCTTTGTTTTCGGATTTCGCGTGCAAAAGAAGTTCCGGAAGTTAAAACGACCTCATATTAACTCCAGTAATAGTATTAATTACATATCATTTTTTATTTGCTTGCGCGGCAATCATCCTTCTACTAAACGTGCCGCTTCGACGCCGGATTACAGTTATCAATAATTCTGGACATCAAGTACCTTCGCCTTGAATGAGTTGTGGGATTTTCCGAATAGTTTAATTTATCGCTATCCTTCACTGAACTCCGGTTATTGGTAACTACTACTTTAACAAAATAAATTGATAGGTTTTGAAGTAGGTAAATTAACGATTGTCAATCTGACAGATTATTATGATGGACAACCTCCAACAATAAATGATCCAAAAAAGATGATATAAAAACATACCTTTAGGTTTACAGTTTTACAGCCGAAAATTACGTATACGTATTTTACCATTTTTGTTGAATATTTCATTAGTTGTTTTCTGTTCATACAGAAAATAAAAATACGTGTGTCACTACTTCGATTTTACATCCGGTTCCACTCAGCAGTTCCTCAGTGTGATGTGATCTAAATGTTCTAATCCCTGCGATGAAATGATAAAATACGAGGTCTCAAGTAAATTATTTTTATTTTTACCTTGATATCAGCCCTGCTGAAGGAGAAAGGAGATAACAAGAGCTGACACAAAGGCGACCACCAGTACTTAAACCAACGACAGTCAAGGTCATTTGACGTATTCAATATCTGTGCCGAATTTGTTCTTTAGATGCCTATTTTTTTGATTTCTTGGTTTCTTATTAGTCAAGAAGTGACAAAACATTTAAAGTTACTGTTTCTAAATTTACAGGTTCTTTATACAAATAGAACGGCGTCTTTGCGCCTCACACTTTTCACCGCATGATGGTAGTTTCAAATAATACCTTACCGTTAATGTCAATTGCGTCTTGTGATTTCTGTAGAGAAAAATTTTGTTCATAAAAACCCTACTAAATATCATGTAAGTCTCATCCTCATCATCGGTCCTACCATTAAATTTAGACACCAGGATAGTCAAATCAATTTTATCTGTCGGTAAACAAATTATCTGCATTATACAACCACATAATTTCAGTAATATAATATAATGAAAGCATTCAATAAACACCGATTAGTGAAATTGGATGATGGTTGGAGATTGGATGACTCATGACTTATTGGTTTCTATGGCTTGGTTCCAGGATTTTCTCTAGTTGAACTTCCGTAAATATGTTTTTATGACGGTCACACACTATCGAACATGATTAGTTGGTTTTCCTGCAAAATATGGTGCATTGAAAGACGGTCTCCGTGGTTGAGCGGTTACGATCCTTGTCTACGAATTCGGAGGTCGCAGGTTCAAATCCCGATTGGCGCAAGTAAATTTCATTGGATTAATTTTTGTCATTTCACAATTATTCATTAAAAATATTATCTAGCATATTTGCGGCACGTTCTATTGTGGTGGATCAGTATCGCTCTGATGAAATACTGTCATTCAGAATCGAAACGTTGCTTGGAATAGCTTTAGCCGTGTTTGGTGACCAGATCGGAATAGCGAGGTACTTCCCCACCTGCAACTCCCCCATCTCCTTCCCCTCCCGAATACCTTCAGCATCACAACATACCCCAATTGGAGATAGCGTAGTCTCACTGGCTCCAGACGGCTGGGTTAGGTTAGGTTAGCTGGGACTCTTGTGTGTGATATCATATTAAAAAAATAAACAAACATGTAGTGCATGATTTAAAAAATCCATCTTTGTATGACATACATTAGTTAGTCATTCCTTGTTCTAAATACGTTGCCCCTGAATCGTTGCTTATCTTTAATATATTATTATTTATGATTATTAAATGGTATAAATAGGTGATTTTCGATGAAATTTTTTATAGTATTATCAGTGACAAGATGTTCCGATTTACAGTTTTATCTTCTATGCTGGTTCTGGTGTGTGGTGAGCAATATTTTTATTTAATGTATCATATCGAAAATCATAATCTCGTTGCCTCATTATTTTAATCTGTTTTCATTTAAATAATCTCCGTTGCTTAAATATGATCTCCAATTAATTATAAAATACCATATAATAGCCGGCAAACTTGGCCCAATTCCTGGAATTGGGCAAACCCCGATCATCGGAGGTGATCAAGCTTCCATCCAGGATGCTCCATGGCAGGCGGCTCTCCTCTATGGTGGCAGTATTCAATGTGGAGGCTCCATCATCAGCCCGACAACCATTTTGACTGCTGCACATTGCACCTATGGGTAAATCAAGAATCTAAAAATCAAATGTTACAATGCATAGCTTGAATGTATAAATATGTAGATTCTGTCATCTTCAAAATAGAGATGTAGCCTAACGCTGAAAGGTCGAAATTCGATAAAGACAAAAGACAAATCAATACTAAAATTGACTGGTGTAACTTTGGCTCTTAGTATCGGCAATATGCATCTCAACATGGCGTTGTCATGCTATCTGTTGTTGAATCGGGTTATTTTAAGAGGTAGTTTTACTTCATACTTTTTTGAACTTTTGTGGCCTTATCTTAATAATGGATATGATATTCTTGGAGGTTGGTGTTTTTAACACGAGAAAACAGATATATTTTTCAACACCTACGTGGGGGGGGGGGGGATTAAATCTGCTCTCTTAGTGTCTAAGCATGGGCTCATAGAATTAACTACTCTTATGTTTTATTTTTGACAACTTCTTTCAGAATGGGTTCTGGATTATGGAACGTTCGTGTTGGGTCTAACAATCACGCTTCTGGAGGTAAAGTCTTTGGGGTCTCAAAAATAGTGAATCACCCCGAATACAACACAATGACCCATGACTACGACATCGCAGTCGTCACCCTCGCTTCTGCAGTGTCCATCGATAACATCAATACCAAGGTCATTCCTCTGCCATCTAATGGACAACTTGTTCCCGGCGGATCTCTCGCTCTTGTCACTGGATGGGGAAGCACAATGGTAAGTGTCTTTTAAGTTCACTTCTTTGGACAAGGAGGCCCACATCCAAGCAAGAAGTAGATTCTTCAATCACAAAATGGTCCTGAAATGATGAGTAAAGAGTTTGTGCTATGAAGGATGCTTTGTGACATATTAACATTCACCAGCTTACTTTTCCTGATTCCTGAGGACCAGAAGATGTTGTCAACAATTTATGTTGGGAAAGATTATTACTGTGTTATTCTAATGGCCATACTTTATCAACAGGTCGGAGGTGCTATGCCTTCCATCCTTCGCAAGGTGATCATCCCCGTGGTCGATCAACAGAAATGTACGCAAGCCTACGTTGACAACATCATCACCGACAGGATGCTCTGCGGAGGTTTGCTGGGAGTCGGTGGTGTTGACGCTTGCCAGGGAGACTCTGGTGGCCCGTTCGTTGTCGATGGCGTTCTGGTCGGAGTCACTTCCTGGGGCAGGAGCTGCGCTCTTGCTGATTACCCTGGAATCTGGGCTAGGGTTCCAGTACTGGTAGACTGGATTCTTGCTCAGATGTAAAAAATGAAAATAAATTACATTGGCAATTGTTTCAGTTTATCTTTCCGTTTTGTCTTTTACTTTTTTATTGTTTTCACAACTAAGACACTTGAGTGAAATCCTATTAGTGGTTAAGTTTTATTTATATATATTTAAATTATAGAGAATTTTTGAAAGGCGACAAATTACTTACGCAATCGTTCATTTTTTCAATTGGCCATAACAATCAGCGGAAAATGATAGTCATTTTCAAACCTTCAATGCACAATTTAAACCCGATCTTGATACACAACGCCCAGCCCCTCACAGCCGCAGAACAATGTGCGCCACTGAAGACAATGTTGTGTAGAGCGTAGTAAAGCGCGATGAAGGCATCGTCAGTTCCTAGATGACAAAATCTGACACCGTACTAAAAATAAAATATATTAACGTTCTTTCATGCAATTAATGTTTTTGCTTATTTTTTTAATTATCTATAGTTTTATGACACTAACAGTTTACATAAAACAAATAAGGTATAATATATGAGTAACCAATTTTGAACCATTCACACGTTTCCGATTGGGTATACACATATAGTAAAAGTGATTAAAAAGAAGAAATGCAAATTAAAAGAAAAAAAAAATCATAAGGTGCATTACCTTAAAGATATTAAAGGGGGATTGATCTAATTAAAATATTACGGATGTGTGATTTCATGTAAAAAAAATATACTGGTATATTTATTTATAATTTCTTTAAATGATTGATAACTTTGTGGCGTCATTATTAATTATATAATTAAAAATACACATTGTATACACCACTTTTGTATACAAATTTTAGAACAATAATTTAAGAATATACAAAATATGAGCATAAACAAAAATGAATAAAAGTAGGTAAATAATAGATCAAAAATGCTAATGACGAAATAATTATAAAACATTGAATATTACATTTAAATTAGAAATATAAATAAAAATTATTATTATTAATATTAATATGAAAATAAATTTAAAAGATAGCAATTTTAAAAAAATATTTGATTATTTATTAAATTTAATTCGCTATTAACACTTTTTCTTATTTCTAAAATTTCAAATTTATCTAATTGTAAACCGGTTGTATTTGTGTGTAAAACTTTTAAACCTTTATTAATATCAAACGAATGATTGGTTTCTAAAATATGATTTGCAAATTCAGAATAGTTGTTATTATTTAAACACCTTAGGTGTCCCTTAACTCTAATACTGAAATTTCTACAAGTCTTTCCGATGTAAAAATAGTTGCAATCATTACAAATCAATATAATAGTTATATGTATATACTTATGATTAAAGAAAGTGAAACGAGTGGTGGCACTATCGAGATAAGTAAGGTAGGTATCTGAGATTGTAAAGGTACGAAAGACCGCCTGTGTGACTTTATGGAGTGTAGTGCAGAATTAAAAATGTCAAATTATGAGTAATTTTTCCTGATAGTGTATGATGTTTTGTTTAGAGATGGTGTTGCATCAAGGGAAACTAAGAAAACTGGTGACGGGCTTAAGGCGAAGCAATCACCGAAATAACTATTTCGATTAATCTATACTACGAATCCGTTTACATTAGTAAAACCAAAAAATATGTTCTGAATAAATTGAACCTTTTCTTAAAAATTCCCCGGATAAGAATTAAAATAAAGACATTGATTACGTTGTGAAAAATATAAACATAAATTACTAAATATTTTATTATTTTTATAAACAATAATTATTAATCTAAAACACTCATCCAAATTGAAAAAACCTTCCGAGCAAAGATAAATGTCGCCGGCAGGACATTTATCTTTGCTCGGAAGGTTTTTTCAATTTGGATGAGTGTTTTAGATTAATAATTATTGTTTATAAAAATAATAATTGTTACCCTTTGCGCTATGCACAAAAATCTTGTCTTAAGTTTTTAAGAACTTTAGTTTATCAATTAATATATATTTTATTTTTTCTTCATATTATGAACGCCTGTTGGAAACAAGTTTAAAAAATACTATTTTATAACTAAGATTATTTGTGAAATTACTGATCTGACCCTTAATCAATTTTTTGAGGTCCCGTCAAACATTTTAATGTGACCTAAGAACGGAGTACCCCAGTAAAGTTACATTTTTTGCGACGTTTGTAAAACATTATGAAATAAATAAAAATAACTTTCTAGATTCCTCTTGCCAAGCGATTTTTTTTTATATTACCTATCGTCGTGGTGACATAAGACACAGCTTATAATAATATTTTTGGCTTGAATGTTCCTCTTAACTGTGCATCTATTTTCCACGGGACAACGCCCTGCATCAATTTTTTTTAAATATCTCCTTAGCTCTATTAAAACATAGGGAGTAAGTAACTGACACTCGAGAAGTAATCCAATAGTTTCAACAAAAACCATGACATCCCTTGCTCAAAGACAATTTACATACTTATGACCAAAATTGTTTAACATCATACCCAATACACGGAAAATGAAAAGTACAAACGTCCTGCGTAAACTGATCAATGTTTGGCATCTCCATTTAGGGAGGGCCAAAAGCGAACATTTGCCGATTAAAAGAAATGTACAATTTTAAATAAAACCTTCATATGTAATTCATTATTACTCTACACTAACAAAAAATCCATATCATTATTCAAAAACATATATTCTTTCTTGGATATGTATATTAAGGCGATGCAATGGGAAGTAATGCAAAATCATGTATTTTCGGTTTGAGAATTTGATTACCTAGAAATACCATAGATGATTTAATTAAATACTGCAAGTAGAACACACCTTGGGCCTTTCGTTTAACCGGCCATTTATTTGGTGTGTCTTTTTATAATCCTAGAAAAAAATAAAGTATTAGACATTTAAAACAATGTTTAAACCGAAAACTCTCCTACTTACGAACCCCTTTTCCGTTATTGTCGTATTGTTGATTGTGGTAAAGTTTTTTAGAATATGACCTTAAATTTTCTTAATAATTATGTCTGAGCTTTACAGAATAGAATAAAACACGCATTTTGGTGACGGATTTTTTGCGTAAATCGAAACATGCGGCCGATGTTAAGCGGGACTTTAAACCTTGTCGCCACTTGCATAAGGAGCGCGTGATTTCGTTGGAATTTTAGCCGGTGGATCGCCTTAATATGTACTAACATGTCAATTTGACTGTCCTAAAATGGAATTTATTCCTAGTTGAGGAGTCAAAGCTTTTTTAATGTTTTTGTTAAATTACGTGTGTTTCAAATTAATATTATTATTATTAATTTTATAAGTTCATCATTACTTTTTAGATTTACGGGATGCTGCTTTCCGAATCTAGGTGTTTAGTGGAAATGGCCAAACTAACCTGTTTATTGGGCGAGGGTATAAAATTGACAATCAAGATTTCGTTGACATATAAAACCAAACTATTGTTTGTTAGTTCGAAGGTCAAGCATGTATGACACACAATTTATTAGGAAAACCCAGGCATACAATATTTTTTTCCTAATTAAGGTGATTATTTTTAAATAAATTGATTGATCACGTGAATTATTTCAATCTTGCGACAAGTGAATTAATATTGATTATTGATGACGATCAAATCAATATAGTTCGACCAAACACTGAAACTCTGACAAATTTTGATTTCGCTTAAAGTAATCAGAATTTTAACCAAAACGACAAAATTGCCTTAAATATTAAATATCAAATGGATATTCGAGTACGGAAATTAGTCTAGCTAAAAATTATGCCGTTTCCCCGCAGGGATAGGCATAGAGGATGGACCGACAATCAAAGTCAATATTTAATGTCATAAATATACTATTAATTGTTTTGTGTTCAATTCGTAGAATCCCAATTTATTTTAATAAATTTAATGTAAATCAAATTTAATAATGTTATTATTAAGCTCTGCAAGTATTTTAGTTTTAGTGTGACATCTGTTTCGGCGTTTAAGGCCATTTCAAAACTTCGTTTAATCCAGATTGCGACGACTTACTTATGTGATTTTATTTACTCCCACGCAATTCTAATTTGGACGGTGTTTAAAATTATTTATTACCGATGAAACCGATTTAGTTATGTATGTATAATTAGAATTCTCTGTTATGTTAGGTACTTACATTTATGATGTGTTTTCCCCGAATTTAAATGATATTTTTTTGTTAATTGATTTATTTAAATGAGTTATATAGTTTTAGTTGGGTGAAAATACTAAGAAGTGTAACGTATACTGGTTTCCACTTGAGTTTGTATATTAAACAGACAATATATTGATTGTAAGTTTTACTTCGTAATACTAGTTTATTATTTTCCATATATCTAACAAATTGTTGTAAAAATATCTCGATTTTTTTATCGAAACTTGCTCGGTATGTGTAGAGTTCAATTATCTACTAAGCCTTTCCAGTCAATAGCAGTATAAAAAATGTTTCCAAAAAAAAATTCAGATTAATTTCTTAGAAAAATAATACGATGGTATTTTACTACCAGTTTACACATGGTAATTTACTCCATTAAAAATTGTTGTATGAAAACAGTTGAATTAACTTTAAGCTTCATTTTTTTATGTTTGTTTTATATTCTACTAGGCCTAGATCGGGATTTTTTTTTCTTTGGAATAAAGTTATGAAGTTGTGAATTCTTGCTTGTCGTTTGTGTGCCATAATTGATTTGACAGCGAAAGTAATGCACTGTGACGACTATTACTATTTCTAAAGAAAGAAATATTCATTTGAAAAATTTATTCCATTCCAAATAACTATTTCTTCAAAATAAATAATAAAGTTCTTAAGTAAGCACCTACTTGTGTTTTCCATTTTGAAAATATTCTACCCAAACAAATCTTCTTTTGAATATGTAATCTGTGGCTAACCAGAGTGTTATATCTATGGGATAACCTCAATACAACATTGCGGATTATTACATATTGGATTTCAATCAAACTACTCTCTAAACCTTTAAACCGGCACTAATAAGAACAAACGAAACCGGACGAGTGATTTTCGAGAAAATTCAGGACAGATTATATATAGAGACTAAGATTTATTTCTAAAAAAAATGATCGACGGTTTCGGTCGCACTATACAAATATCAGGGCTGAAACCCTATTTAAAAACGTCAGTAAACGTATTTCCCAATATCATTGTACTGATACAAAAATATTAACAAAAATATACTAGATTAGCTAGATAGTGTACATTTAACAGTGCATCAAAAAGCGACATAATCAGTTGTGTAATTCTAGGGACACAATAATTAACGGTAATACGTATTAACTCACCGTTCAGATTAAGAGATTAAAATTCAATGCACATCAAAAATCCTGCTATTTTCGTTATCATTTTTAATAAGATAAAATTTGCAATGCTTGTATAATAACCGAAGCAAATCTAAATATTTATTATAATCAATCAGAATGTTGAGATTTGTTGTAGCTGCCTCTCTCCTGGCGCTCGCCTGCGGTAAGCGAAAATTATTGTAATTCACCAACTGAAATTATACTATACGGTTGTGCTCTATTACAATTAAAATCCATTAATAGACCCAATACAATAATTACTATCGGAGGTGTGTCATAAAACCGTTAGCATGAACATCAAATCCGTAGAAATGTGACATGAATGAGACTTCAGTAAGTGATGAGTTTGGACAGTGTAGTTTATTTTTTTTTGCATATTTTTAAATGAACATATTCGCCTCTAGCCTCTCATTCCATCATATTTTTTTTACTTTGTTCTACTCATTGGCTGAGCCTTCTTCAACTTTTTAATTTTATCCCACATTTGTAAAAAGCATTTACTTTTTGGCTTGTCATAATTATAATATAAACGCATAAATTTGTATGGAACCACTTCAATTTAATATAATAATCGACCGGTTTCGGAAGTGGTTCAAAATAAATTTATGCGTTTATATCATAATCATTTGATCCCTCCGAACTTTATAAACTATCTCTAATCTTTACTATTATTTATTTGGGCTATGCACAAAAATCTTGTCTTAAAAACTTAGTTTATCAATTAATATTATTTATTTTGTTAAAAGCAAGCAATCCTCTTTTCCGGTTAGTGCACAAGGCGTATCAGAAACTTTCAGATGTCAACTATTAGTTCTGGTTGTTTAAAAAAACTTGAAGGATTCATCAATATTTCAGAGTTAACATTCAAATTGTATTACAACTGTAATAATAACAGGACTTGAATAAAACTTTCGCAAAACTTGAATATTAATTTTGAAATTTCAACAAAACGTTGAAATTCCCCGAAACAACCCTTCAGTGTTTTTTGCTCAAGAACTATCAAGCGTGAATGGTAATTTGTGTCTGTGACAAAATTTCAAGGGAGTCTATTAGATTTTACTACAACAACTTTTGTTTACTCTTTCCATCCTTTGTCCATCGCCAAGTATACAACCCACAAAAATAATGACTTATAAAAAACATTTTTTTAAATATTTTGTAATTTCAGGGCTTGAGTTGGGCCCACTCCGTGGCATCGGCCAGGCTCCGATCGTAGGGGGCGAGCAGGCCTCCATCCAGGATGCCCCATGGCAGGTGGCTCTTTTGTACGACTCTATCGGCTTGGGAATTTACAGCCTGCGTTGCGGTGGCTCCATCATCAGCCCCACTGTCATCCTGACAGCTGGACATTGCACCACCGGGTAAGATTCCAATAATTCATTTTGTTTACTAATGTAATGTTAAGTGAATTTAAACTTTTTTTTTCCCTAAAAAGCATCCTACTAATTGTTAAATTCCTGCATATTTATTTAAACATGTTAACAAGACTTTGTGGTTTATTTTGAAAAGTGATATCAAACAAACACTTATCGGAGCATAGTCACGATTCTAATAGTAAATTTTTCAAAAAGTCTAAAATTTGTGAACATTTTTAAATTACTGAAAAACAATCGTAGCAATGTGCATTGACATGCTAAAAATAAATATTTAAGGTCCAGATATTTTTAATAAGAATCCGTCGCCAAAGTTTTTGCCAAAAATAGCTATTTCAGTGAATCTAATGTTCTTTCTTCTAAAATCAGACCAAACATACTCGTAATTATCAGACCTTCTACGTATTTTCAAAGTCGAAGTCAAATTCATGATCCTTGCATCTTTTACTCGTACATTTACAGAACTCGTGCCAACCGCTGGAGAATCCGCGCTGGATCTTCGACCCATGCATCCGGAGGTCAAGCGATTGCCGGCGCAAACGTCATCACCCACGAGAGGTACTCCGACTCGAACCTCGACTTCGATATTGGAATTATCACCCTTGGCAGCGCATTGACCATCGATGGTGTTTCCACCCGTTTGGCAACTCTCCCAGCCCTGGGACTACAAGTGGAAGCAGGAGAACTCGCTCTCGTTACTGGATGGGGCACAACCAGCGTAAGTTTGTTCACCTCCTTTTTTCAATTAAGGTAAAATCACTTTATGGAGTCATTTTCAATCAAATGATTAGGTTATTTTGAATAAATCAGTATTAAAAAAATAGATATCAACATGTTTTGAAAAAAAATGGTTCTCTCATCAGTATACAGGGTATACTGAAAAATAATGACATAAGTCTAGACAAATTATAAAAATAGGCAAAAATTAACAATAATTGTGATAAGGTAAATATTTTAAGTTTCAAAGTAAACATAATTATACAAAATCAGAGAAATGATATAAAAAAATTAAAATTATTGTAAAACACTAAGTATTATTTTTATATTAGAAAATAGAAAATTAAAGAAATTGGTATTAATGTGAAAATAAATTTTAGAGGTGGCTATTTTTAGAAATAATTGGCTCTAAATGTTATTTAATTGACTATTTTAACATTTTTCTAATTTCTAAAAATTCAAATTTTAAACCAGTTGTATTTATATATAAAAATAGTAAATCTTTATTTATGTAGAATGATTTGTTTCAAAATGTGGTTGGTAAATTCAGAATAATTATTATTAATTAAATACTTTAGGTGCTCCTTAACTCTGGTATTAAAATGTCTATGGTAAATTCCCGTGTAAAAAATCTCACAATCGTTACAAATTAATTTATGGAATCCCGATTTGTTTAAAATTCATATCATCCTTATCATTATTATTTGAAACAAATATATTTTTTTAAATTTCTTATTAGTATAAAAGATGGATGGATAGTTTTTAGGATGTTTTTATTTCTATATTTGAAGTACGGCTTTTATAAAATTAACAATTTTCTCCACTGTTTCCCACCGTCAATTATTTGTGGAAAAACATAATTTCTTAAAAGCTTTTACTTAAACTTTTTGTTTAACATGTTATAATTTAAATTCGTATTATAAACATGTTTGTTTCTTTTTTTTATTCTTTAGTTTAAACGGGATAATCTCTATCCTGTAATTATTCAATTCCGATTACATAACCGGCCACCCTCAATTTTGTGTTGTTTTCTTATACATGTACCTTACCCCCCTCACTAGACAATGTCCGTTTCAAACCAATGACCTATTCACTTCATTAGTTTTTTTAGGGTTTTCAGTGTAATTACATATCTAAAATTATACATAATTGGGATATTTCAAAGACCGTTCTTCATTAGATCTGTCGCACGAGACATTTATGAATTTGAGAAACTTGCTTTCATGCGAATATAATGATATCACGAATCCATCATTTCAATAGACTCTAAAATTATATAACGCGCCAATATTCATAACATATTTTAAAATAAATTACATTTGGTTTTCAAAATCTGCATTTATTGTACTTTACGGGAAGTTTTAGATGGGTACCTATTTTTTTCATTTGCTTTAGAGGACGAGGGGCTATTTTTTCCGGAAATAAGGGAATCGGATGGATTCATGCTTGTATTTAAAAAAAAGTTTTTATAAAAAAAGCGTTTTATCCATGTTTATTAATAGTTAGCTTAAGAAAGGGACGCTTAGATGGTTTGGGCATGTAGAGCGAATGAACGAAGAAATGAGTGTAAGGATGCGAATGTGAATCGAATAAGAAGCCGGGGACGCCCAAGGAAGACATGGCACGGTCATGTGAATCAAATACTTGAGTCAGGCCATGTCAGAAGTCGGAATAATACAAGACAATGTATGAGACGATATATGAATGTGAATGAAGCAAGAAGTGCATGCCAAGATCGAGTTTTTATAGATCAATATTTCATAGACCTAGATAAATGAGAAAGTTTCGCATCGTCACCTAATCATTTTTTCGATGACATCTTTCTTCATTTTTAACCATTTTATGAAAACATTATTTTTTTAAATCACGTGATTAATGATTTAACAAACAGAAAACTGTACAAATGTCGGTCAGTTATTATACTAAATTGTGTAATATTTTCAGTCCGGAGGATCGATCCCAGCTATTTTGCGCAAGGTGACCATCCCCGTTGTCGACCAAGCCGTTTGCGTCTCCGCTTACCAGGGCTTTAACCCCGTCACCAGCAACATGATCTGCGGCGGGCTCTACGGCGTCGGCGGCGCTGATGCTTGCCAAGGAGACTCTGGTGGTCCATTCATCGTCAATGGCCTCCTCGTCGGAATCACCTCCTGGGGAAATGGCTGCGCTCTTGCCAGGTACCCCGGAGTATGGACTAGAGTTCCAGCACTCGTCGACTGGGTTCAGAACCAGTTGTAAAATTTGAAACAATATCTTTGTTTGTGCCATCTTCATTCAGATGTGCCCAGTCAAATACTATTATTCCCACCCTAACAAAACCACCAAATACCAAGGATTTAGATGGTTTTGCCCTAACTTGTGTAATACCACCACTAAATTTCGCCATAATTTTTTAGCTGCACATATTTTGATTTCATGACAAACTAGAATAAATATAAAACTTTCCGTAAACAGGAGTTTTCTTACCAATCAAACATTTTTTTGTAAAATATGTATTCATCTATGTAACGTGAATTATTTCATCAAATCATGTTGTTCTGTGTTGTTTTTCATAAAAGGATTATATCTGCCATCGAGAAATAAAGCAATGAAGATTTTATTTCTCTGCGTCTAAAATCGTTAGGTGACTTATTGTATTTTCTTTGGGCAAGTTTTCATCAATCAAAGTTGATTAACATAATATATGTGTAGAGAATTTTGCCAAAGCGCATCCCTTTTTAATTAAAAATGGTGCTTGATTAAATTAGTCCCGTCAATGGCGTTGTACAATTTATTAATGATATAAATCAAAAACCGTTACTATTTTTTTCAAAATTACTTTAAACTTCGTAGTTTTTTTTTTTTTTTAATTTATGTTTTTAATTATTTTTATTAACAAAATACATAATAAGAAATATAATAAATAAGATCTGCAGAAAAAGATTAGAACACACATAATACATGAATGAAGCAACGACAAAAACAGGACAAAAATATATATATATAAATGAGAGAATAATCAGAATAAAGTCTAAGCGAGGTTTTCTCACTTTCCTAAAACGGGATTTGTTCCCATTTGGGCACTCAAAGCTTTCTTATATATTATTGTTTAATAATGTATGTTTCAAATAAAATAATATAAATAAATATATAAAGTCCATGATTTTAGACATTATAAATAATAATCTAATATTTAAAGCAAACCAATTTCATTAATGTAAATATTAAGTTCACCAAGTATTTACATTTTGCAAGTATTCAGAATACTTGGAGAACTTAAAAACATTATTAAATTTAACTTAACTTAAAATAAAAAATGTGGTTCTAGGAATTAAATACAATAATGATTCATAGTAAGTTATAAATTTGACGGACAAATCCACACGTGTTGTGGCGGAGTTTGGTTCATTCGAAAAATAATTCAGATAAACGGCAGAGCGAAGCATGCTTAGTCGTTGGTGAATTTGAATTTTTTAATTACTGAGTGATGTAGTTTGATTTGCGAAAGCGAACAACTTTGAGAACATTTTTTGTTTACTTTTGAGGTACTGTGCCAAAGATGGAGATCACACTTGTTAGCATTAAGACAGCGCTTAATTCCAAAATTCACCAACAAAAAAAAGTCGCTAATATCCCACGCACGCAGTATGCAACGGCGTGCACAGAGTTTTAACCGGGGCAGGCAGTAGGATAAATAGTTAAATAATTGATTTAAAAAACCTATCGCCATGGAAAGTAGTAAGCTAAGCTAATGGCTTTAGCCGGTGTTGGTTGCGATTACCTAAGCTACATCCAATACCCGAATAACCGCTTCATTTATTCATCGTACAAGCCAATTTCTGAAAATATGAAATGTCCACAAGGGCACAATTGCATGAAAGAAAGCAAACGTAATTGATAATTATTTCCTTACTAAATTAGTACTAATTAATAGATACGATTTTAATATTATTTCTATTTTTATGCAAGTAAGGTAGGGCAGGCAGTGCTTAAGTGCCTATATGGACGGCACGCCCCTGGCCGTATGCACCCATTCACTTATCAGAATGCGACCTCCTTGTTGTTAATTTGGAAATTAGGAAACATCAAACTTGACACAATAATGTATTTTGGGGCAGCTACTTGACTATATTCCAACAACTGTGTCATTGTCAAATCGTAATGATTTCCATCAAAAAAAATTTGAAGTGCCTAATAAATTCTTAACCTATTTAAAAAATATTTAAAATGTGAAAAAAAATCTTATCTAAGCAGCTCGGATAACAAAAAATGTTATTTTGAGCAATAACCAACACAGGTATTTGAAATAACACGTGGGAATTATAGGTGCTATCAAATGGAAAATATCTCCCCAAGACCACCACAAAGAAATAGAAATATTATTTAAAAAAACTTTTTATACGTATTGAATTATTATTGGTTTAGAATTGTTAGTCAATGATTTAGTCTGATTCGTCAGTATGTTTGAGAATAGTTACGCGGGTTAGCGGATGGTCTCATTGTTAAAATCGCGTGCGCATACAAACGTTAGCGCCCTTGAGGTGATTTTAGTTACTAAAAGGCCTTCCGAAAAATTGACCACATATTGTTATTATAAATATCGTTACACATGTTATAAATAAAATAACTTTTTACGTACTGTAATAGTACAGTATGTACACTTTTAAAAACAATAGTTGCTGATCCTGTAATAATCTCCCTCCAGTATGGTAATCCGGAGTTTCAAAATATCTAAAAACCCTTATATTTTAACCCTAAAATGGCCAATAGATAGATTCCCCTACCTCAACGAACGGATCCTTACATTACAAATCATCAAGTTTCCAAGTCTCATTTGCTAACAAATAATTGCCAACTTTGGCTCTAAAATCATGAATTTTATTTTGTAATGATGTCATATCTATTGTCGAAAAAATCCCTAGTCTTAAATTGTGAATGAGACAGTCATGACGGTCGTTCCTCTTAATATTTGAAAACATACAAACCTAAGTATTTAATTTGTATAACATATCATTCACCTAATTGCACTTTTAAACGAACCAATCCCTTAATTACTATAAAGATAACGATGAAGAATCGGTCAAGTGTATATTACACAAGGAGTGCAATAATTTTTGAGAACCACTTGTTGAGCCAGATTGGCTGAAGCAGGGAAAACATTGTTGACACGGGTGTGAAAAAAATATATCTCAGATAATTTTGAAGTACCTGTTGACAATTTAGGAGAGCGAACATAATATAAAAGGAGCACCGGAAACAATCTCAGTCATCCACCAATCGACTTCCTCAACATGCAGTTCCTCATCCTGATAGCTTCGGTACTAGCTTGCGCCAATGGTAAGAAAACAAATTAAAAAACTTGAATAGAAAAACCTTTTTTTTCGGCAAATAAAATATATAACCATTTTTTATCCCTGAACTACGGAACATGAAATGAAACTAAAATAAAAATTTATATATTAACTAGTTATATAATCTTTTATTCCTGTACGTGATTATTTATATTTGGTCACAAATTGACAAAAGCTATTTCAAGCAACGTTTTGACACTAAATGGTGGTTGTTCAATAGGGCGACACTGAAAGTATCTACAAATCATCGGGAAACTCACCCTCGTTGGACAGCCAAAACATTTTATTTTACCAATTGTCAAATATGTTTTCTGTAATAAAAATAAAATTAAAGTATTGCATTTAATAATTGATAAAAAAACGTTTTTCCCACCGGGACAAGCCCGCCAAGAAACATACCACTCTCGAACAGAGATTCTTCCCATTTTTGAACACTTCAAGATTGTGCGAAGCGTCGCGTTGGCTCACGAAGAATGAGGGAGCACGACACCGCTGTAAACTCTATAAGCCGTTACAACAGTGAAATTCGTAATCATTCCAAATGCATATCTTTTCATTCGAAATACGTGGTAAAAACCTTTTGCTTTATAAGTGGTTAAATTTTTCGTTCACTTATTTTTTAGGGGCGGTGTTCCCTCGCCCGCAAGTTCCCATGCTGGATGGCAGAATAGTCGGAGGTACTCCAATCAGCATCAGTGATACTCCCTACCAGGTGGCTCTGCTGCTGGACTACTGGAATAGTGGATACTACTCCCACTCTTGCGGAGGCTCCATCATCAGCAAGACGGTCGTCCTCACAGCCGCTCATTGCACGAATGGGTAACGTAAATGCGACAATTTTCGTTTCAGCACTTTTATTATTATTTATTAATTTTGATAATGTATTATATTCCTGGAGTGCAGACATCAGTTAAATAGGATTCCTTGAAACTCTAGCCTCCCCAGCCTTGATTTACTACTGGGTTAATTCCTTCGTGCTCTGTGAGAAATCATTATTTACTAGAAATGCAATTGGTTTTTATGCATGTTTTGAATAATCAAAATATAAAGAATTACCGTTCTTTTTAAGTATTTTATTGTTTCAAATATCTAAAGGAGATGGATGATTTGATGGAAGATGTATGTCAACTACGGTATTATATTCTGTAGTCTGCAGAATGATGTCAATCGTTGCATGAACTTCCTATACGAAGGGACACCAAAAGAAGAAGCCTTTGCCTTTTTCTGCTTGACCTCTATTCGCATTTTGACGGGTTCCCTAGCATCTATCAAGCACCTCCAAGTAATATCTCTTGGGGTTTGTTCTTTACTTTAGTACTAATGCCTAAACTTACTCCAAATATAATGAATCTGTACAGAACCCGACCTCAACAGTGGAAAGTTCGCGCAGGATCAACATTCCACGGCCATGGTGGACAAGTCATTGATGTTGCTCGCTTCACCCAGCATCCTAAATTCAACGCCCGGGTGGACAATGATGTTTCCATTCTTTTTCTGAGTGCCCCCCTTGAGTTGGGGCCAAATGTGGCCATAATCGCATTAACGAATCAAGACCAACACGTTGCAGATGGTTCGAGCGCTGTTGTGACAGGGTGGGGATCATTTACGGTGAGTTATTCTTCTTAAAAACATAAACATTTCAAAAAATTTGTTGCACAATATAGTAAATTAATTAGGCTAAGCGCCTTGTATAATCGAGCAGATAATAATATCTTCTAGGTTAGTCAAAAGGAGAACAAACACCTCCGAGGAATGCTGGTTTTAGTAGGTTATTAGTCATAAGTAAATCTTATGTAAACATAGCAAACTCTCACAGTCGATAAAGGCTATTGGGCGTATTCCATGGAATACTAGTGGCCTGCAGTCCATAAAGGCTGAGAGCTGTGCCTAACCTAAAAAAAAAGATCCATACAAATAAATTAATAGATTGTTTATCGAAATTAATGTTGCAATGAACTTGTACGCTCAATAATTCAGTTGGCCACATAAATCGGAGGAAGATGATAATAAAGTGGCCATTTTCAAGTATTCAATGTACAATTTATTCATATCCGAACATGAAAAAGTACCCACAGCCTATATTTAGCTATAGAGCAATTGACGCCACTGTGGAATACGTTTTCCATGAAAGTTTTATTCAAAGCCTTCTATATGGAAAAACCCATTTATTTTTCAATTGATATCAATCGATGAAAGAGGAGTAGTTGGATCATAAATAAAGAGTAGTTTCCATGACTGCCTTCCCCTTACTATTCGGACACCGCAATTTTATCTAAGCCAGAAGACCCTTGGAGCAATGGCTTCAAGTGTACGGGGCATTGTATTAGACGTTGGAACCAGATTAATCGTATCTCGATGCCAGGCCCTTTGTGATGGACCTCAAAAGCAAAACAATTACAAACCAAATTACTAATTATGTTTCACAAGAAGCTTGTGAAGTTGTTTACATCTCAACTAAATCCTTAAGACAGATTTTTTTATTGATGCACTTTAGTTGTATAAAATGAAACAGACATCATCAAAAATATTTCGCATTCCAGGAAAATGGTCCTTTGGCGCCAGCTCTTTACAAGGTAGTCCTCCCGATCATCAACCAGAACCAGTGTGTCTGGGCCTACGCCTTCTTCAACCCCGTAACTTCCAACATGATCTGTGCAGGGAAGCTTAACATCGGAGGTCAAGATGCCTGTCAGGGAGATTCTGGAGGTCCACTGGTGGTCAACAACACCCTTGTGGGTATTACTTCCTGGGGAAATGGGTGCGCCAGGTCTTTGTTCCCAGGAGTTTGGACTAGGGTGGCTTCTTACACTAACTGGATAAAAAGCAATTCTTTATCAAATTAAGTAAAATTCTCTAAAGTTGTGTTTGTCAAAATAATTTTAATTTACTTTTATAAAAGTATTCTATAATGTAATTCATTAACCTGAACGTTCAAATAAATTTTTAGAAAAATATATGGAATTTTACTTTTTAAATTGTTAAAATTTGGAAAATATGATATTAAGTGATAATAAGAAATAAAAAATAACATAAAATACGACATTGAACTGAATTTACTGTTATTATCAAATAGACATTTATGATGGTTCCATGATAAATCAGCACACGTATGATTCGGAGCTATAAAGTCATCAAAAGTACAAAAAAAAACTACCCCGAAAACACTAACCTAAGAAAATTATTATTTTTTAAAATTTAGTAAAAAATAAAAAATAAAAATTTATGAAGTGATTATTACAGTTAGGTTAGATTATGTTTTCTGGCTTGTTTTTGTCGTACTTTCAATGACTTTACATGACTTTAAAAAAGTGTGCCGATTCATACGTGAGTTGATTTATCCGGTCACCAAATACAATTTTGTTTCACTGGGAGTTTTAAAATCAAACTAATTATTTTAAAAATAAATTTAATTAAATAATTAACCATCACGTCATTAACTCGCAGGGGTAGACAGAGATGACGGACCGCCAAACAACTCGATCTTGGCATACACTTCTTGCTTCATTCACATTCATACATCGTCTCATACATTCTCTTCTATTATTCCGATTTCTGACATGGCCCGACAAAAGTATTTGATTCACTCGATCGTGCCATGTCTTCCTCAGGCATCCCCGGCTTTTTCTTCCATTCACATTCGCGTCATATATTCTTCTTGCACCCCTTTCTTCGTTCATTCGCTCTAAATGCCCAAATCATCTAAGCGTCCCGTTCTTAATCTTACTCATTACGCTTACATCACCCTTGCATTCTTTACGAATCTAAATATTTTCACGCGATCATACATGGTTTTACCACACATTTGTCTCGGAGATTTCATTTCCACGGCATTCAGTTTACTTTCATCCTTCCTCTCCCAATTCCATGCCTCACTACTGCCATACATCAGGGTTGGTGCAATACATTTTATTTATATATATATATATATATATATATTGTATTATTGGTGTAATCAAAAATAAGAACTCGAAGTTATTACATTGAACAGTATAATGCATTGTTGGTACCAGCAACAAGTGTAAAATTGAGTTAGATGTGGAAGTTTAAAAGTCAAGCGTTAATATTTAACAAAAGAGGTATGGATAGAGTTCTTTCAAATAGTTCTTCATTATTATATTTGTTTTTTTTTTTGTTACAAAACATACTTTACTTTGTTACTATTACCAGTGTGGTTTCCACTGTATGAATAAATAATTCGAAAATTGGAAATGATAGAAAATAGAAAATGAGAAAAAAAAATAATTTGGAAGTGAAATTTTTCTTCATTTTATTATTTTTTTTATTGTAAAAAATTAATTATATGAATTAAAAATTACTTTGCAATCACAACTTTATTAATATATACATATCAACATGTTTCAAAAGTAAAGCTTTCCTCATCAGAAATATACAGATTACTAAAAAATAATAATGTCAAGTATAGACAAATGATACACATAGAACACAATAATATAAGAATAGACAAATTATAAACATAAACAAAAAATTATTAAAGTAGGTAAGTAATTAAACAAAAATGTTAATAACAAATTATTATAAAACATTGAACAATAAGTTTATATTATAAATTAAAAAATAAATTATTTTAATTATAATATTAATAGGAAATATAATTCATGAGACACCTATTTGAAAAAATATTTTAATATTGATTATATTTAATTGACTAAATAAGGGATATTTATTTTATTAAAGAAAGAAAAAACAGTACACTTGTCACTGAAAAACAATTCCGAAGAATTAAAATTACAAAGTAGGTACCTATGATATGTTTCCTTATGTGTAATGTATAGGTGTGTTTGTTTGTGTGTGTGTATGTTAATAGTCGTGAGAAGTGGTGATCTACATATTATTGAAGTGACGTATGCGTATTGAGTAGTTTACTAATTGCCAAGAAGCTCCTTTTAAATTTGGCCAGAGAATCCTAAAAAATTATCAATGTTTGAATTATTTAAGTTAATATTATTGAATGAATGAAGAGCTCGATTAATTTGTGAATTTGAAGCTGCATTTGTTACGTAAGTATGCGTGTGGAATAGTGCTGTATGGCGAGTACGTCTCAAAAGTATCTTGAAATTTATTAGGGACAGAAGCTTGGTACATTCGATATTATTATTTAGAATTCTATGAAGAAATGTTAAATCATCTGCTAATAATCTTTGTTGTAAATATTGAAAGGTACATATAAAGTTATTGTTGAATTTTTAGGTGAGATATTTTATAAATTTCTTTTCAATGTATTCTATACTGTCATATATCACTATACTTAATAGTGAGGATTTCAAATTGGTGAGGCATATTGCAGTGGACTTCTTACAAGTGAAAAATATAACATTTTGATTGTTCGCGATACGCAGGATGTATTTCTTCTATCTTCTAGTGATCATAACTTGTGGAATGGTAATGAATCTTTTTGGGGTATTCGATAGGACTTGAAATCGAAGTGTTTGAAAGCCTCTTTTTAATTCTTCTCAATCTGTCAATGTTTGAATTATATTGCACATTCCAAATCACTGATCCAATTCTAATATTGAGCGAATAAATCAGATATATGGTATTTTAATTAGATTTGGTGATTTTAATGGTTTAGTCACTCTTAGGATGACTGTTACGTTTTATAAGAAAAATTTATCTAGCCAAGTGTTTTTTAGCCAAGATTTAATTTATATTTAAGTGCGTCCTACTTTTTTCATCCACTAACTATCTAAAATCCTTATTATTCATGCTAAATTATCATATAAAACTTTGTTTACTTAAAGGTGACATAGGCCCAAAGGAAAACATCACGGCGTATGATGTATGGTTGTGAAAAAAAAAGAATTAAATCGCCTTTGCCGTATTGTTTTTAAATTGTACTCTAAGATACATATTTCTTATTATGTACCTACTGTATTCTGTGCACAGTGAGTTAACTTTGATAACAATAGTGCAATTTAATAAAAATGAAAACTTAAGTGATATTTTTCTACAATATTTTATTGTGTCACATATGTTGCAATTTTCAAAGACAATCTAAAGTAAAATATAATAAAATATTGTCTTATCGGATTACAAAATGATTAGCACAATATTAACACATCAGAAAGTATTGAATTGAGATAATATTACATACTATATCGGCTGGGAACTACTATCAATGATTGCAAGTACAAAAAGAAAGCTGGAAAAACTATAAATGAAACATCAAAGGCAATATCGGTTAGTTTTGAATTGTAAGTTGATACGAAATGTTCAAGGAATTCGTAGTGACGATAGCATTACTTGCTTGCTCTAAAGGTAAGGATTTCATTGAACACAGTGCAGCAAAACAAAATTTATGTTAAGCAATAACTTCGTATTACACACATCACTTTTATATTTTAAACTATTGCCAACCGCATTTTGCTACCACTGTAGCTTCATCAGGACAGTACAATACTACCTAAACCACTAATTACATATTTTATCTTCATCAGGTCAATTTCATATGATACTAAACCGTTAAACTTGTTACATTGTTTATCTTTTTCAGGTCAGTGTAATACTAAACTGTTAACCTGTTTATATGGTTTATCTTTGTCAGGTCAATATAATACTAAACCATTATACTAGTTATATAGTTTATCTTTTTCGGGTCAGTTTAATTATACAAAACCGTTAAACTAGTTGTATGTTTTATCTTCTTTTAAACCAACTAGGTGGTTTATCTTCGTTTTGTCAGTATAATACTAAGCCATTCAATTAATTATATGATTTATCTTCACCAGGTCAGTATAATACTAAGCCATTTAAATAATTATATGATTTATCTTCACCAGGTCAGTATAATACTAAGCCATTAAACTAATTATATGATTTATCTTCACCAGGTCAGTATAATACTAAGCCATGAAACTAATTATATGATTTATCTTCACCAGGTCAGTATAATACTAAGCCATTAAATTATTTATGCGGTTTATCTTAGACATGTCAGTATAAAACTAAACCATATTAGGTATACTGCCTGACGAAGCTACGATGGTAGCAATTGTATGAAAAAATTAAAGAAGTTTTGTTTTATTTTTATTTTATTTTTTTTTAAATATTGTGGATTTGTGATGTATTTCTCGTCCGCCATGCTGAGGATGTCCCAGTGTTATGATTGACGAATGATATCTACATTATACTTGGAATCGTTTCACACTCATCACCAAATAGCAAAGTTATATATAATAGCTATATTTTTTGTCCATGTCTAATACTCTTTGTATTTCGTACAGGATATAACTTGAAACAACCCCCCAGTTTAGATGGACGAATAATGGGCGGATTTCCAATAGATATATCGGAGGCACCATACATAGTCTCTCTCGAGGTAAATCGGGGATATGGAATATTCTCCCAACACTGCGGAGGGTCCTTAATCAGAGAAAGCATTGTCATCACTGCTGCACACTGTACCGAAGGGTAAAGATACAACCGAAAGTCAAAAATATATTTCTAATTTTACCAAAATTGCATATTAGGAGTAGAGAAATCTCTTGATCTGGAGGTCTTTTAAAAAATACTGTTTTTGGAAAGAAGTCTAATTTTTATAAACAATAATTATTAGCCTGAAACAATCATCCAAATTGAAAAAACCTTCCGAGAAAAGATAAATGTCGCCGACAGGACTCGAACCTGCACCCATCTGATTGCCGGTCAGATGCTCTACCGTTGAACTACGTCGGCTTATCGCAAACCCGCCAAGTTAAGAAGGGTGCAGGTTCGAGACCTGTCGGCGACATTTATCTTTTCTCGGAAGGTTTTTTCAATTTGGATGAGTGTTTCAGGCTAATAATTATTGTTTATAAAAATAATTGTTACCCTTTGCGCTATGCACAAAAATCTTGTCTTAAAAACTATAGTTTATCAATTAATAGAAGTCTAATTATTTGAAAGTTCATTGAAAATTTCAGACGATTCCAGCATAGACGCATGACGCATTGAGTAAACAAAAATTGTTGTCTTATAAGAGTTCACCCAATTTTCGAGAGTTTTTATGAAATTGTACAAGTGTCAAAATCAAATCGAGTGGAACTACATCTCCAACAATTGAGGAATTTTGTGGTTTGAATGGAAAGAGGACGGGAAGGGAAGGAGCGGCGAATATAAGATAGTAGGGGAAATTTTTTTCATTTAGACGTAGTTTCTAAACATACCTGGATCCTAAAATAAAGGCATTGCATTAAAAATGTCTCCGTGACTCACCCATATGGGTTTTTTTTTATATAATCTTGTGTCAACGTTTTTAAAGTTTTTCATCGCGACGACTGTTGAATAATTTTTCTTAGTCAGAGTGCTCTTTGCCACTAATTTTAAATAAAGTAAAGGGAGAATTGTCGTTTCTCTTCCGTCTTTCACATCTGAAATTTAGGTAGATGTATCAAAAAGTTATTAGGGATGATGTGTTGTATCTGTCGATGTATTATCAATTACCCTCCCCATAACACGAAAAAGTTATACTTATATGTGAGTTCGGTGCCTTCTTTTTTCAGAGTTTCAGTATCCGATTTTCGAGTTCGAGCTGGATCAGCAAACAGTGCCTCAGGAGGTCAATTGACTTCAGTATCTCAAGTGATACAGCATGAAAATTACACCGAAGGGAAGTACGATAATGACGCGGCATTGTTGGTTTTAGTCACTCCATTGACTTTAAACTTTAATGTAGATATCATCAATCTTCCAGTCCAAGATCTCACGGTTCTTGACGGAACTGATGCGGAGGTTTCTGGGTGGGGACTTTTAACGGTAAGTACAGAACATGTTAAAGCATTTTGTTTATTTGATGTCCTCTGCAATGTTTTTGGCACCTTTCCTTCCAAATACAAATAACCATTATTCCAATCTATTCAATTAACCGTAACATCCGAAATATTTTATTAATTCATTAAAAGGTGGAAAATGTACTTAATTTATTACATCGTGGATAGTGAAGACACTTGACTGTTAATCCAATAGATAAGTGAACACGACGCCTCTTTCGACGAGGGTCATTTTTTACTTCCTCTTCTGTTTTAAGCAGAATTACTGGATACATCGTGAGATCAGATTTTGTACCTGCAATCTAAAAAAATAAAGTTTTCCTTCCCATACGTGGATTGGATTAGAAATTGGAAATTTCTTCCATCGATCACTATTAGAATATGGTATTATCGGATGGGGAATTGCTAATGATAATATTCATAATTTACTCATTAGAACACAAAAAGCCATCATGAAAATTATAATTAAAGTCCCTGTAGGAACTAGCTCCAGCGAAATCTTTAACAATCTTAACATTATGTCAATAAAACAATTATAATCTAAAACAATACTACTTTACAATAATAAATACAAAAAAAAATACAAAAAATAACAACAAACATTTACATGAGAAACACTAGATCTCAGAGTGCAAAACACATCCAACAAGGAACCACAAATCCAACAGTTGAACAAAAAAACTTCTTATACCATGGAACTAAACTCTACAATAAAATCCCACTCTCCTTCAACAAATTACAACATCGATCACAAATTTAAAAATCAAATAAAATGCTGGAAACGTTACACAGGGAGATCTGAAATAGAAAATATTTTAACACCGAATACAGAATAACAGTGAAGCCACTCAATTGCACTTAAAACACCTCACCTTATAATTATGTTTTTTTTTCGGCAATCACATCAATGTAATGTAATTTAATTTCATACTGTGAATGAAATCCTAAGCACGGAAAATCCCAGTTAAGATATCATTATTTTTTTATAAAAAAAGGAAGGTAATAAATCATTATTATTATAAAGTGGTGATACAATTATGTAAAGAGTGAGGTAGATTTTGAGTGCTGAGTCGGGATCTTATTGACCGAAGATCGAATCCATGGTCCTGAGACAGA
Organism: Halesus radiatus; assembly: GCA_022606495.2. Lineage (NCBI taxonomy): Eukaryota > Metazoa > Arthropoda > Insecta > Trichoptera > Limnephilidae > Halesus > Halesus radiatus. The sequence goes on from JAHDVE020007606.1 coordinate 30,858, forward strand.
CCAGCTTACAATGCTAAATGTTGCTTTCCAGAATTACAGCAGAACCAAAGAACTTCATAAAGTGATCATCCCAACAGTGAACCAACAGTCCTGCAATCAAGCTTATGAAACAGAGAGAATGGAAGTAACTGGCAATATGATTTGTGCAGGAAGACTGGGAATAGGGGGACAAGACGCTTGCTTAGGGGACTCCGGTGGTCCACTGGTAATTAACAACACTCTCATAGGAATTACATCTTGGGGAAAGGGCTGCGGACAGCCCAAATTTCCTGGAGTTTGGACCCGAGTGCCGAGAATGAGGGATTGGATTGACGAGAATTCCGTGCTTAATAAACAAGAAACTGGCCTTGGTGAAGGGAAAAATTCCGATTCCAATGAGACACTCAATAGAAAAAAGTTTTAAATTTATGTAATCATTATTTATAATCTCTCAATCGTTCATGTTCAAACAATGTTATTATTATACGGTTTTAAAGAACCTACCAGAAGTTTCCGTACAATTTATAATATTTATGCCCGTATTAAATGATTACTTAATTTTACCATATTACATTACGAAAGAATATTTGGATTTGCAAGGAGAGTTAGGTAAGGTTAGGTTAAGTAAACCGAAACTATAAAAGATTCACTGTGGGCTCTATGTCAGTAAGTATTTTCGGAGTAATTTTGGACCCCGTTCGTTATGGATGAATTACAAAATAAGCATGATTTTCAATAAGTTTAAGTAATAATCTCCGGGTTCAGAATTTTCTTCTTTTTAACCCTTCGAATCTTTTTGAAAACAAATTGTCGTTGAGTCTTTTGGGGATATATTTCTCCCAGCCCGAAACGGACTCATAAAAGTCATGTTATCTCATTTTGCGCTATAGTGATGTATATGACTTAAATTGTGCTAGAAAGAGAAAAAAACACGCCTTTTATCGCCATTTAAAAGTTTACCATGCACACTTAAGAAAAATTATCTTATTATCAAAAAGACTTGAGAGATTAAGTCACTACCAAACTAAAAGAGGATTAAATTATTAATTTTCTCAAATGATTTATTTTTTCGGTTAAAAGTCAGGCGAAACTTTAATAAGGGTGTGCTTAAAATTGTAAAAAAAATGTGTAGATTGTACGTTTAGTTAGAGACTTGTAAGAAGACATCAATTAAAACGTTTATGAAAAATAATGCCAGTACAGTATACTTACCTCCCTCTGAGAGGTTTTGCATTATTTCAAAACATAATTTATTTTAATAATGCAATAAATATTTACAAACAAAATAACGGATTTGATTTCCATCCAATTACAGACGTCAACTGTGCAGACACTTATATTTTAAAATGATTTAAAATTCATTCCGAATTAAAAATCCAATATAATACTTACATAACTTAAGTATATTACATGACCAAGTTTTCTAAGACAAGGCAATATAGCAATAACAACGATAAATAATAAATGAGACAAATCATAGATAACAAAAAATGTATTAAAATCTCGCCACCAGACAGTTTTAATCCGACGACTTATCGTATTTATATTATTATGTTCTCCGGGTAATCTAATAATCCACAAAATATGTTTGTGGGGAGTGCATTTTTGTGGGAAACTCAACATTTTGATCATCTTACCTTTACATCCAAGAAAGTCTATCAACTAGACAGACCCCTGTCGCCACCCTGTTATCGGTTTGTGCCACAGACCAGTTTTTTTACAAATTGAGTTTTTTTTATGTAAAACTGTTGCTCAGTATTGATTTTATATATTATCAGCAACAGAAAACAATTATAATGGATATAGGAGCGGCCCTAACTTCGTAATGAATAAGCAATTAGAATCATTTACCAAATCTCCGCTCCTATATCCATTATAATTGTTCATTTTTATCGTATGTTTCTAAGTAAAATGTGTATTCTGTTTATATAAAACCCAATTAAAAAATTATTCCTAAAAACACATCAATCAAAAATTCCATATCATCACAAATATAATAAAGATTCTAATTAAGAATTGAAATCACAACAACAATATTATAATTTCTTGAAATGCTTTGTAACTTTGTGGCATCATTATTAATTATATAAATTGAAAATACACTTTGTATATACCACTTTATTCAATGTTTTATAATTATTTTGTCATTAACATTTTTAATCTGTTACTTACCTACTTTAATTCATTTTTGTTTATGCTCATATTTTGTATATTCTTAAATTATTGTTTTAAATTTTATATCTTTTTTCTATACTTGAAATTATTTTTTAGTATTCATTTATTCCTGAAGATGATAGCATTGCTATCGAAACATGTAGAAATATTTATATATTTTAAGTAAAGTGGTATATACAAAGTGTATTTTCAATTTATATAACAACAATATTAGGTTGTTAATAATTCATATCTCTTGTAAGGTATTCCCCAAACAATACAAAATAAGATACAATTAAATGAAATAGAAGTATTAACACAGATTTTATAAAAGTAATGTAGATCAGTCAGCCATAATTTCACTTCTCTTACACAGAGCGATATTTTATTTGACTTTTGAATTTATTTTGGTAAGATATTGAATGTGCGAGGACTAATAAAACTGGTGTGTGTTTGCATTTTTTAATAATGATTTTTGTTATTTTGGAAATAATTTTTGTATATTGAAATGGTCTGTGGCACAAACCAATAAACGGGTGGCATTGTGTTCATTTTATTATACCAATTGTCTTCTACTTTGTACGGTGTGATGGTGAGGTTATTGAGCTAGTCGAGGGTATCAGAAGTCATTTGGTTCAGTTCAGATGTGCCATGGGAAACTGAAGGGAACATTCTTCTATGTGTTCTGTTGTTTGAAGATGTCCATATTCACAAAGTTCGGAATCCTTTAGGCTCCATTTATTCATCATATACGCACAACGGCTGTGACTGCACCGGATGCAGCTGCAATGAGGTCCACGTCTTCCGAGGGAGGGAGAACACAATTCAAAAGTGGGGTCTACAAAAAGGTGCTTGTTTTTCACGTCCGAGGTCTACCACTGAGTTCGCCACGACTCTTCAGGAGAGTATCGTTATAGAAGCAGTATTTTGTCTTCAGTCCAAAAATGTTTCCTGGACATCAGGCGGCTGGCCGGTAGGTTTGCAATATTGAAGTGGTTCATATTGAAGTGGAGTATTACATCTTACAAGGGTGGTGCGATGTTCGAGAGGACAGAGAGTCATTGTAGTGAAGTGGAGGGAAGTGTTCCACTCACCGTGCGCATGATACCAATAAACTTACCTTAACCTTATGGGCTTAATATCAATCCCTTCATAGAAAAGTTGCAATTGAGGTGGATTGATCATGTACTGTGAATGCCAGAAGACTGTAATCCACTGAACATGGCGTGGGATTCCAGAGGGAAGACGTCCAGTCAGCCGCCAAAGACATATTTGGGAGAAACAACTCCAGAGGCTATGCGTGGAGAGGCTGGGCGGAGGCCGATGAAGTAGCGCAGAACAGGAACCTGAAGGCATCGTATCGAGGCGATAGGTCCCCGACCCGAATGAAATAAGGGGAAGAAGATGAAATAAGAATAATTTTACCTCTGTGCATTTTCTTGCACTACCTAGGCATAAGCAGTAATGAGCCCTTTCTGTTAATTTATTTTAATACAAAAATAAAATTTAAAAAGTCGAACTGAATTATTTTAATTGTTGTTTAATTCATCATCTCTTATTAATCTCCATCGCGGAATTATGTTTAAAATATCCACGTTAGTAACACGGTTAATCTGTGTGTTCTCAGGTGTGTTTGTATCCTTATCTATAACAATGGATTTATTAGAACAATATGTATTTATTTTTCACTGGAATCCACTTATGGATCAACCCACTGTAATAGTTCTTTACCCACTTCATAGTCTGATTGTAAAGGAATTCCGACTTACTGGATACTTATGTAATAGACTGACTGTGATATATTTAACATTTATCAAAGTAAAGTCCACCTGATCACCCTTGAAAAGAAAAAAGCATTTTATGTAATAATAAAATAAAATTAAAATAAGAACGCTTAGTAAATTTCATTGATTAAGGCTTCTAATTTAATTATTATTTTTAAGCATTTTTTATTATTATTTTTTTTTAATTTTACATTGGAAAAAAAGTTAATTTATAAATTCAACTAATATGGAATTTGAGTTTATTTTTTTTATCAATATTTTAACCTTCAAACTTAAATACACGTATTTTTAATTTATTTTTAAAAAATGCGTTTTATATTTAAATTAATTATCAAAGCTGGCAGCTATACCGTATGGAACACTGTTTTTGGCGGTAGATACAAAAATCCAAACCTTAAATATCAATTTTTAGTATGTTATTGATTTTAAAAAAAAGTTTATTACTTAGATTAGACGTTTAACATTAATAAAAAAATGTACTAAATTTCTTTATTGGAGAAAAAAAAATTCCACACAAATTGTCCTTCTGACAGGTTATCCTTCAGTGCGGATGACGTCACACGCACCTCCGCCTGCTACCTCTCTGATTCTGTCCTTACTAATTTAACTATGAAAACGAACAGTAAAAAATATACTTGTGTTTAACTAAGAAGGTGAATATTGATTAAGAAAAATTAAAAAAAATGAACTAAAATTCCCCATTGTCGGGAGGTACTTGTGAGTTGATCGTCATTTCGCCATCCGAAAGCATTATTTAATTGTGTGTACAGAAACACTTTCGTAATAAGGACAAAACGGTTGTCACGCGTGAAGAAATAAATAAAAATTTCATATAAACATTAATTTACAAAAAAAAAACTACTCTTATCACTATCGTACAATAAAATCAAGAATCTTTCATAACAGCTCCCAGTAGCGTGAAACTAATTTGATAAAGAATACCTTATCTACGACAGATGTTAACATAATATGTAATCATATTTGAGGTATTCCGTTAACGGATAAACAACAGCAAGTAATCAATTGTCATAAACATCCGTTTCATATAATTATCTAATACCTTTCTAAGTAATCAACAGGTAATCCAATAATATGCCACATGTTTTCGTAAATCAATATTATAATATGAATAATTTGAATGCATTTATGTTTTAAGTTCAATGCATAAATATTGTTGTGTTGACCGTTGACAGTTTTAACATCACTTGCAATGCGACTATCTTTTGATGTATGTCACAAAAGAGTTGTAAAGCGGCCCCATGACCTTTATACTACATACTTTGTTATATTTTAACTAACTAACTAACCATCACGCCGTTTCTCCGGAGGGGTAGGCAGAGAGAACGGACCGCCAAAAAACTCGATCTTGGCATACACTTCTTGCTTCATTCACATTCGTACATTCTCTTCAGTTATTCCGACTTCTGACATGGCCCGACTCAAGTATTTGATTAACTTGATCGTGCCATGTCTTCCTCGGACGTCCCCGGCTTATTTTTCCAATCACATTCGCGTCATATATTCTTCTTACACTCCTTTCTTCAGTCATTCGCTCTACATTCCCAAACTATCTAAGCGTCCCTTTCTTAATCTTGCTCATTACGCTTACATCACAGCCTTGCATTATTTATGAATCTCAATACTTTTCACACGATCATATATGGTTTTATCACACATTCGTCTCAGAGATCTCATTTCTACAGCATTCAGTCTACTTTCATCCTTCCTCTGCCGGTTCCATGCCCCACTGCCATATATCAGGGTTGGTATCAGCGCTCCGTTGCGGACTGCTAGCTTCGCTTCTTTGGACAACTTTTTGTGTGCGCCAACCGCGTTCAGTCCTCCGTGGAGAGAATGGCGTTTCCTGCATTCACTCTTCTTTCAATATATATATCAGTCTTTCCATCCCTCGTAAAAATAATTCCCAAATATACAAAACAACTATATTGCACACTGTTTTCGTACTCTCCCTTTCAAACACCATGACATTAGACTTACTTACATTCATCATTAGCTCATTCTTCATACATACTCGTACTTCGTTCACCTTTTTTCTAGTTTTGTCCCATCCTAACACAATAATGTAATTTCTTACAATTTGATACAGATTACCATATTTTATATATTTTTAAATCATTAATATGCACGCCATGTACTTAACACACTTCCAGTATTTGTTATAGCTACTACTTGTTTACATATATTTTTGCCATCTTAGGAAATATAAATAAGTTGTATACAAAAAGCTGCTTTGAACCGTAGAATTTTCATGAAAATGCTAAGTTTCTTTCCACTCATAAGATATGGCTCACTTGCCTATAATTTGATTTTATGTAGATACTACTGAATAAATTCCAGCGGCGTGCATCGCTCTTTGACCAATGGTAGACTGCAGTAATTGCATTATCCTACATATTTTAGTGGCCTTGAAAAATGCCGTCTTTAATGTTACCTTCTATTGAAGGTCGCGGTCGTGTTGACAAACGAGAGGAAAAAATATTTATCTATATATTTTCTAGATGAATTTAAAAATATACTTAGTATTCACGACTTTTTAAATATACATTGATATCTACATGTTTTGAAAGCGATGCTTTCGTCATCAGGAATATATGAATAAAACTAATAAATTGCAAGTAGTGTTTGTACAGCGCCCTTGAGGTGATTTTTCACAAAAACGGCGCTATACAAATCATCCAAGTATTAATATTATAATCATCCAAGTATTATTATTATTAATAATAATAATAAATGAATTTAATAATACTAAGTATATTTTTAAATTCATTTATTAATAATGACGCCATCAAGTGAATACTAATCGTTTAAAGAAATTATATTTATTTTCCATTTAAAATCGTATTTTTTTTAAATCTCACGCAAGTTCATTCTCATAAAATTTTCCTAAGCAATTTTAAATGCACGTACAGCCTTTGTGGACTGCACACCACTGATAAATACATACATACTCGTACATATATCATATGAAGTCAAATACGAATGAATCTCAATTGATGTAGAACAGAACTCGGTTCTCTCTAATAGAAGTAAAATATTAAAATAAGCGAGGCTAGCAGTCCACAAAGGGGTGCTGTAACCAACCCTGATGTATAGCAGTGAAGCATGATACTGGCAAAAGGAAGAATTAAAGTACGTGGAATGCTGTAAAAATATGATCCCTGGGGTTCTAACACCATGTATGACCGTGTTATTAATACGAAGATTTGGAAATACTTCAAGGCTGATGTAACCAAATTGAACTAGATTAAAAGAGGACGCTTAGATTGATTCAACATGTGGAGCGGAAGAACGAAAAAAGGAGCGCCAGGAGATATATGACGCAAAGGTGAATGGTATAAGAAGTTGCGGACTTCCGGGGAAAGCATGGCTCGGAATAAAGTATAAAGGAAGAATTCTTTTTATTAATGACATCTTTATTTAATTTGAAGGAAGCAAGGAGTGTGCGTGGAGACAAGAAAATGACATGATGGGTTAGTAGCAAAATACCCGGTATTACCCTGCGATACACGCAATTTGCTAATACTTTAATGCCTATGTAGAACAGCTAGTTTTCCCAGAAGATTGTGTCCTAATCACTGTCAATACTTTGAGTTGGTAATTGATGTTATCATATTGTTTTTGATTGTTCTTATCATGTCACCAAAGCGCACTATATAAGGTTGTGACCCAAAAACTTCCTCAGTAAACAATTCAAGATGTTTCTGCTGACTGTGCTCGCTGCCTGCTTGGTTGCTACCAATGGTGAGTACATAAAACACGTTTTTGTCGACATCAAATACAACCTTATTAAAAATATAAAGAATTTATTCTTACAAATTTTACTATCTAACTTCGTTTTAACCAATTTTTCTTTTTAATGCTGACCGGTTTCGGAAAAACCGTTCCATCAGCAGGGAAAAATATATATTAATCAATATTACAAAATTATGGCAGAACATACATATTAGGTGTGACAGTGGGTTTGGCGGGGTGACTAGAGATTAGTAAAGAGTGGGGGAAGATATAGAGATTGAGGGAGGGGTGAAAGGAAACATATTTAAAATGGGGCTGTAAGACAGGTTTTTTTTATTGTTAATAATTAAGGGATTTCTTTACTTCTAAGGCTTCTAAATTTTCTAAGCGTTTACCTTTACAATTAATGTGAAGAATATTGATGCCTGTATTTTTACCACAACTATGATTGTTTGAAATAATTTTATTAGCGAATTCGGAAAAATTATTTTTTATTTATAATATTATGTACAGTTATAATATTAATTTATTTTTTAAATCTAACCAAAACTGAGTAAACGAGGTGTCGTAAAGTGGTATCTTAGTTAGGAGAAAAATGAGCAAAGGAATATTTTATTATATGATTTTATTTTAGTATATAAAACTTACATACGTGAAAGCTTAAAAAAAGTCATAATAAACAAAAATCTTATTAAAAGTTGTACTAAAGTTAATGACAAACAAGCAGATGGTGGAAAACAGAAATACATAAACTATTCATTATTGTCACTAGTGCTAATGATTTACTGCTTTAGTAATATTTTGTTTTTATTTTTTGTTGTTATTTTATGGGTTTCACCCATTAAGGGCGATCTTGGCCATGTTTAATCAGTTAGATTTTAATAGTTTTAGAGATTGTTCTTAAAATTAGTTACTTTTAAACATGATATAATATTTGGGCAAATAAAGTTGAAGCAAATAAGTTACAGTGTAAATTTATGTGTTTTTAATCCCGAATGACTTAAATTTTAATTCCATTTTTATAAATATATTTTGTAAATAAATTGTTCATTTGGGGGGGAGTTGAGACTTAGAAGGCAGGGAATGCTGGTAGGGAGTTCAATTCAATGCATATAGTTTGGAAATTGGTGCTTTGACTAAAATATTGAAAATACTAAACTATTGACTAAACAGCAAAAGGCATTATCATATTATCTGCCACATATTAGAGGTAGAACTTTATTTTTTCCAAATTCAGGTCATTAAAAATGTCTACTTCATTGTTAGAGTAGTGTAGAATTGTAATTTCTCCGCCTTTGTGTTCTTCACTTTAATAGAGGAAATGTATTTTGTCACCTTGTTGATTATAGAATTGGTGAAATAATGTAAAATTGGGGTGTACTAACGACTACTCTTATTGCGAAAAAAAGCGTTCAATTTGTTAAATTTTTACTTCCGCTGTCATTGCAGCCGACCTGAAAATGGTATGCAGACGTGACTTTGACAATTTTACACTTTGTTATTAAAAGATTATTTTATTTGAATAATGTACATTTCTATAAAAAATACAACGATTTACTGTCTTCTAACTAACATCTTCAAAACTGTATTTTTATTTCTTATTCAGCTAGTAAAGCTATACAGAATGACCGAGGATAATAGAGTGTGTGTAAAAGGATACCAAAGATTTCTCCCCTATAAACGCTCTTTTTCATAAACAGTGCATATAATAGAGAGCGATGTTAAAATGAAAAACTAATGTATTTTTTTCCTTTCCAGCCTTCGTTCTTCCCTCCGTCCCTATGTTGGACGGGAAGATCGTAGGAGGCTCTATCGCCGCCATTACCGAGGCACCCTACCAGGTAGCCCTGCTGCTGGACTCTTCCGGATCTGGCCTTTTCTACCAGGCCTGCGGAGGATCCATCATCACCCGCAACGTTGTCGTGACCGCTGCTCACTGCACTGACGGGTAGACATACATTTTCTAACTTATATATTTCTCTTCTTCTTCTCATTTTCTACTCTTACTTATAAAATAATCTAGCCTATGCTGACGAAAGGATAAGCTATACCCCCTAAGAGCATACCTATTTATGCAGTAGAAAACTCACCCAACTTAAAAACGCAATAACAGCGCTAGAAACATCGAGTAGTAAATAATTCTGATTTGATCATAGAATTTATACAGCGATAAAATATATCACCTCTTCACGACAACTGCTATACTTGCATCGACTAAATTATAAAAATATAAATAATGTTTTCGTTATTTCGTTTTATCGTCATGTTAAGCTAACGTTATTTTGTTTTACAGAACAACCGCCGCCAGGTGGAGGATCCGCGCCGGATCTGCTCTGCACAACAGCGGAGGACAGGTCATCCAGGTCTCCCGCATCGTCCAGCACTCCAGCTTCAACAACGCCCTGAACAACGACATCTCCCTGCTGTTCCTCGCCACCTCTCTGGTCCTGTCCACATCCGTCGCCACCGTAACCCTGCCTTCCCAGGGTCAGACCGTCGCTGATGGAGCTAACGCTTTCGTCACCGGATGGGGAACCCTTTCCGTGAGTATCCTTTGCCTTGAGCATATTAAATATATATTACTTCTCTTCGTAAGCCTTTTTGCATACATGTTTAGACGTGGGCTTTCCTTAAAAGCGTCCAGTTTTGGAGAATATTAATATAAGGGTCTCACTACCACGAGTACCACCGTGGGATGACGGTATCGCTTATATTGGGAAATATAGTCAGGTTTAAGGACATGAGAAATAAAAGGCAATGATTATTAAATTTGAAGGACCTCAGAAAATTATCTGAACGGACAGGGTAATTAAGAAAAAAATGGTGATTACCTTCTGCCATGAACCATCATTCACACATAGCTGAAGATAGGCCAACTGCGTTTCAGTTCAGTCTTCCACGTCTAGTTAGATACAACTCCATCTCCAGCACAGTCTTTCTGGAGGCTTCTATATGCTAGATAGGACAGCACTGCCTATCCCAATATTGGGTTTGCTTATCTTCAAAGTTCTGCAGTCATTATTTTTATGTCGGTGACGCTGACATTTGATTCACCGATGAGTACAATTAGTAATTTTTTTTCCTTTTCCAGGAGGGCGGTTCTTCTCCCACCCAGCTATACAAGGTGACCATCCCCATTGTCAACCAGCAGCAGTGCGTGAACGCCTACTCCGGCTTCAATACCGTCACCACCAACATGATCTGCGCCGGAAGGCTCGCTACCGGAGGAGCTGACGCTTGCCAGGGAGACTCTGGTGGCCCACTGACCGTCGGTGGACTCCTGATCGGCATCACCTCCTGGGGCAGAGGCTGCGCACAGGCTGGATACCCCGGTGTCTGGACTCGAGTGCCCAACTTCGTCACATGGATCAACACCAACACGTAAATTCATCTCGTGTACTAAGCCTCTCTCTATTCGATATTTCGATAAAACCGATGAAACCATGAACCTTCTACATTTGTAATAAACTTTTTACACTAAACAATTATTTTATTTTATTCACAATCCTACTTTTTTTGGGAAAATTCGAGTTTTTTTTTACTCTCCATAAAATAGTTGTATATCAATATATTGCAGAGAAATGTAGAATACTTTACAGTAAATGAGAAATGGTAAAAACATACATAGATAAATATTTGAAATAACAAATTGTGCAAGTAAGTAAACGATGTGGATTAACTTAGTAAAAGTCTGAACAACACAAGTATCGGATGTCACATTGCTGGGGTATGTATGAACATTATCAGCTATGCAGATGATATGGTCATACTGATCCCATCGGTAAGAGAAATTGAGAAAACTTCTGGCTATATACGAAGCGTACGTTGTTAGTCACGGGCTCATGTATAATGCTAAAAAATCGTCACTTCTGATTTTCAAAGCAAATACTGGTCCTGCTCTCATTCCGCCAATACGTCTCGGTGGAACCATTCTTAAAATATGCAACGAAATAAAATATTTGTGGCATGTCATCACTGATAACCTAAATAATAAAAATGACATAGAACGCGAAAGAAGAGTACTGAGCGTGCAAGCCAACATGCTCGCCAGGAGATTCAACGGGTGCAGTCCTCCAGTAAAGAAGCAACTGTTCCAGATATACTGCATGAGGTTTTACATTAGCAACCTATGAAAGTACATAATTAAAATAGACACGGGCAGATTCATTCGCAGTGGTGAGTCGATTCAGTCCGATTCACCTAATCTTGTGAATTTATTCATTAGTATTCTTTAATTCATAAAAAAAAACTAATAATAATAAAATAATATAAATATTTAGAAACGGGGGATTTTTTCAAATTG